>PVJH01017729.1:0-46953 GCA_004026705.1 Nesogale talazaci | reverse complement strand
TACCTCATAACCCCATAAAACCCTAACACCCTAAACTTCAAACCCCTAACCCTAAGGAACCATAACCCATAACCTCTTCACTAACCCAAGAAAAAAACCTTAAACCTTAGAACCACAAACCGCTAACACATAACAACCACATGCCAATAAACCCCAACCTTTGACACCAGAATCCTGGGCTACAGATTCCCAGACAGAAGAGACCTAGACACAAGATCCACAGAGTCCTAGACCATAGACCCTAAATCATGACTGTACCTAATCCCTGAGTCTAGACCCCTGAAACATACCCACTAAAGTTCCAACCCAATACTGCAAACCTAAAAGTAGATGAAAGGACATAAGTGTTACACATACATAAAAACCAAAGCCTGGGCAAAACCAAAAGAGCATTGTAACCAAAGATAAAAAGGAAATTGGTGCAATCAGGGTTACAATCAGAACTTAGACTCAAAACATAGTGGCATTAATGCTAGAGATATTCCGAGACTCTGGCAGCCCATTAATATCCAAACCCAAACAATGCAGCCAAGCTGAATGATGCCATAACGTAGACACCAGAAATAAACACCCGTGCTGAAGACAATCCGTCACTCAAGCCACCCAATACCCAAGAATGAAGCAAAGTCCAAAGTTGTAGCTTTGATCCCTGAAAGGGACCCACCAGTACTGGAAAACATCTGCCATTCTAGCCACCTATTAATATCCAAACAATTAAAATCCAAACAACGCAGCCAAGTTAACCGACTCTATAGCCTCAATCCCAGAAAGACACACACAGGTACTAGACATTATCCATCACTCCATCCACACATTAATCCCCATTATCCAAATCTGAACAATGTAGCCATGCCAACTGACGCTATAACTTCCCAGAAAGATGCACCCGTGGGCTGAGCCCTGGTGGCGTAGTGGTTGTGTGCGGGATTGTGGCCCACTGGGATGGAGGTTCAATTCCAGCTTACAGGAGCAAAGGCTGGGCCTCCTACTCACACCACCAGAGGGCAGTGATGCCTAAAAAAATGAAATAAAATAAAGATGCGCCCGTGCAGGAGATAATCCGCAACTCAAGGTACCAATTAATATCCAAATCTGAGCAATGCAGCCAAGTTGACCAACTCTTATCACCGCAATCCCAGAAAAGGACACACGGGTGCTAGACACTATCCATCACTCCAAAAACAGATTAATATCCAATATCCAAATCCAAACAATGCAGTCAAGCCAACCAATACTATAACTTCTGTGGCAGTCATGTGCTTATGTTAATTTTATAATTGTAATGTAAGGGTGGAGTCTGGCCTGTTAATCAGGAGAAAGTCATTGAGTAGCCGATGACGCCTCTATGTGGGCGTGGCTTTCACCTGAGACTCCAGGGAAATCTCGCGGTATTTCCCTTGTGCAGATGAGACGCTATCTTCCCCAGTTGTTGGGAGTTAGTTTCAGAGACCATTAATCACAGAAAAGGCAAGATGCAGCCTCCGAGAAGCTGGAGGAGCCAGCGGAGAGACCACACGGCTTTGTCCTGATGAAGACAGACCTCTGAAGCTGGAGCGGCATGCTGTTGATGGACCTGAGCCCTGGAAGCGAGGAGCCATGTGGAGCCCCCTTCCAGCGCCAGAATTCTGCACCCACTGACCCGTGACTTCCTGAGTTGGAAGCAGACATTATAGACTGACTTCGGGCATATGGGTTAATATTGGACTTATGCCTTTGCACTGGACTGGATTGGGATGCTTTCTTAGTGTCACTTTTTTTTTTTTGTTTCTATAAACCCTTTCCTTATACCTATATGTGTGTCTCTGAAATTTGTTCCTCCAGTCTATCCGGACTAACACAGCTTTGATCCCAGAAAGACACATATTGGAAACAGTCTGCCACCACTGCCAATCATTAATAACTAATAATGAAGAATGAGGCAAAGCAGACCGAAGCTGTAACTTCCATCCCAGTACTGGAAAACATCCACCACTCCAGCCACCCATTATTAATATGTAAATCCCAACAATCCAGACAAGATATTATGTATGCGAAAAGGGTAACTTCACCAAAGAAGCTGGCCCTCTCTGATGATGAACTCATACAATCCTTCTCCAAGAAAGGATGAAAGTGCCCCCCTGTGTTTGATAAAGACATTAACAAGAGACAGTAGACAATACATAAAATTTGCATCCACAGGTAATGGTTTGTCCCGGCCTGCGGGTCCGTAATTCACAAGTCCTGGAAGGAGGAGCGGGAATTGGGGGGACAGGAGACGCGAGAAATGGAGACAAGACAGGATTCTGATCAAGTCTCGTTTATTTGGGAAAAGTAGACCAGTTTTATAGGGCAGGCAAACTTGGGCAATTAGCATATGGTGATCTTCAAAATTAACAAGTGAATGGCAGCACAGCTGCAAGCCAAGCTTCCAAGACCAGGGCTGTTAACAGTAACAAAGGTAACTACGAACCTCAGGCAACAGACTGCAACAGAGTTCAGGCAGATCCAGCCTGTTTCCAGGTTAAGCATGTTTGCTGGATGGCTCCCGACAATGGTTAGGACTGCCTAGGCAAATTTTAAATTGACACTGGACCTCAGCTTTCAATGAGAAATGGACTAGAAAAGTCCTCACATAAAATAGATCTAAAAAGGATAATCGATCGGAAAACCAAACCACACTGAATGGCTATAGAGTACAACATATATGATAAGCTAATTTCAGTAGAGATTGCCACAGTACCTACATGCCAAATATTACTGGCATAGACATATTCCCCAAAAATGTTCTGAAACTGGAGACTTAAAAACACATTAAAGCATATAATGTGCACTCATTCAACCTAACCTGATGCCCATACAGCTTCCCACAACTGATAAAATGCACTGAGTAGCACAACAGCCTCTGAAAGTAAGACATGTAGAAGTTACAGGGAAAACAGCAAACAGGTGACAAAAAGCATAATTCAAAGGCACTCTACATTAAAATGCAATCCACTCGTATGGTTGGTGAAGAAAACCAAATCGGGGGCTGAGCCCCAGTTGTGTGGTGGTTGTGTGCGGGCCTGTGGCCCACTGGGCTAGGGGTTCAAATGCAGCAGCAACTCTTCAGAAGCAAGGCTGGGCCTCTTACTCCCACTAGGAGGCAGTGATGCCCACAAAAAAGGGTAATATAAGTTTAATATTGAGTATTGGTAATTACATGAAAACTCTACTAAAATTGTAATTAAACAGATGCTTTAAAAACTATAAATCTTACAACTATGGGAGGACGGTTATGGGAGACATATTTTCCGCAGCAGCCATAGAAGAAAAGTCACAAGACTATACCTCTTTTAAGTGGCAAGTCTATAAAATTCACAAGACTATACCTCTTTTAAATCTACTAGGCTCTCACAGGATATTTGAATAGTCCAGCCATAGCACAATACTCCACTAGCATAACAATTCCCTGACCAGCATTCTATTAACCAACAATAACCACTTGCATCTTAATTGAAATTCACAATTATTTTGTTGGGGGGGGGCATCACTGCCCTCTGGTGGTGGGAGTAGGAGGCCCAGCCTTTGCTCCTGTAGAGCTACTGCTGAAATTGAACCTCCATCCCAGTGGGCCGCAGTCCCACCAGGGCTCAGGTGAAATTTACAATTCTTGAAAGAGCATCTACAGGGCCTGGGGTAGGCCATTGACCCAGAGAAGATGCAGGAACCAGAGGAACGTTTTAAGTTTTTAGGGATGGAATGGTCTTCAAAGCACAAACAGATAACACAAAAAATGATAGATAAAACAGCATCCCAGAACCAAAACCTAAGAAAAAAAGCACAGAAATGGATAGGTTTATTTGGATATTGGAAATCACACATCCCCTTCCTAAAGTGGCTATTGAAACCTTTACACATGGAAAATAGAAAGTCACACAACTTTCAATGGGAAAACAAGCAGATAGTCTTTTATTGATCAAAGATGAAAGAATATCAGACCTTTTCTAAACCAAAGTTACATGACAAAATAACAATAGCAAAGCTCTCCACATGACCCACTGACAGGCGGAGGGGAGCACGCTACAATGAGATGTGTCTGTCTATTACTCCTTCCTTGCTCCTGCTCTCTCTAACTTCACTATAGTAAATGATTAAAAACAATAGTATATTATTCCACAAAGACTACAGAAATTTAGACATTATAGGCCATCTATTATTATCTTTTGGACTTTTGATAACCATGAATGAAAAAATTTTAAAAACATGCGAGTTTTATACCCAAAGATTCCCATACTTCACCACAAAAAGCAAAAAGACAAAAGACGATGGACCACATTTGTGACCCTCAGACACTCAGAACCATAAACAATGGTGTGGAGAGGACACCCTTAAAACTCCTATCCATATAGTAAGTTTAATCTACCTTACCCGAGAGCAAATGAGGGGAGCAAGTTTAGATCCAACAAAGCTTTCTTGGAGACGGAACATACAAAACAGGCACATACACAGCAAAGTCAAGCCCAGTGGCGATGCTGGACGAACCAGCACAAGTTGAAGTAGAGGCAAGCACAGCCCCTGGGCCAAAATTGGTCAATTGAGCCCTGATTTTGCTCCCAACTTAAAGAACACTCGGTTCACAGATGATTCAGCCATCACCTGAAATGGGAACACGCTACAGAAGGCAGCAGCCACCAAGATACCACATTTTCTCATTGTGATGACCGATAGTAAGAGCAAGTCGGCACAGTCACATGGTCTGGGGGCCGGGCTGGCCCTGTGTCACGTGGTCTGGGTGCCAGGCTGACCCTGTATAAAGTGGTCTGGGTGCTGGGCTGGCCCCGTGTCACAGGGTCTGGGTGTCTGGCTGACCGTTTGTCACAGGGTCTGGGTGCCAGTCTGGCCCAGTGTCATGGGGTCTGGGTGCAGGGTTGGCCCTGTGTCACGTCACCTGGGTTGTGGAATGGCCCTGTGTCACGGTGTCTGGGTGCTGGGGTGGCCGTGTCATGTGGTCTTAGTTCCAGGAAGCCCCTGTGACACGTAGTCTGAGTTCAGGGCTGGCATGTGTCATGTGGTCTGAGTGCGGGGCTGGCCCTCTGTCATGTGGTTTGGGTGCCAGGCTGGCCCTCTGTCATGAGGTTTGGGTGGCGGGCTGGTCCTATGTTACATGGTCTTAGTTCCAGCTGGCCCTATGTCACGTGTTCTAGTTGCAGGTCTGGCCTTGTGTCACATGGTCAGGGTGCAGTGCTGGCCCTGTGTCACATGGTCTGGCTTCAGGGCTGGCCTTGTGTCACATGGTCTGGGTGCCGGCCTGGTCCTGTGTAAAGTGCTCTGGAGCCAAGCCTGGCCTTGTTTCACATGGTCTGGATGTAGGGCTGGCCCTGGGTCAAGGGTTTGGGTGGTAGGCTGGCCCTGTGTCACATGGTCTGGGTGCCAAGCTGGCCCTGTCACGTGGTCTGGATGCATGCCTGGCCCTGTGTCATGGGGTCTGGGTACAATGTTGGCCCTGTTTCACAGGGACCTGGCTGGCCCTGTGTCACAGGATCTGGGTGCCGGGCTGGCCCTGTGTCATGGGGTCTGGGTGCCTTCCTGGCCCTGTGTCACAGGGTCTGGCTGCCGGGCTGGCCATGTGTCACGGGGTCTTGGTGCATGCCTGGCCCTGTGTCATGTGTTCTGTGTGCCTGGCTGGCCCTGTGTCACGTGGTCTAGGTGCTGGTCTGGCCCTGTATCAAGGGTCTGGGTGGAGTGCTGGCCCTGTGTCATGGGGTCTGGGTCCCAGGCAGGCTCCATGTCATGGAGTCTGGGTGTAGGCCTGGCTCTGTGTCACGTGGTCTGGGTGCAGTGCTGGCCCTGTGTCATGTGGTCTTGGTGCCAGCCTGGCTCTGCACTTCATCAACAATAATAAACAAGAGATATATGTATTTACTGAATCTTGAGTGGCTGCAAATGGCATCACTCTGTGGTCAGGTAAATATGCCAAAAACAATTTCACAATTCATTGAACAAAATTATGGAGTCATGATATTTGGGAAGCTCTTTATAAATTCAAAGATATGAATAGGTATTACACGTTTGCACAATCTAAAAGAATAACAGAGACATTGATGTACAATAGAAAAATACCAATAGAATCTAAAGGAAAGCAACACCGATATTCAAGTAATAGCCAATTCTTAGAAAAACAGACCCCAAATAATATACACTCATACGAAGACCATCTATAAAAAAGGAACACATATAGATTCCGAAACAAAAATATCAACACAAGATACACTAGACCTTCACTTCGAAGTAGGTCACCCAGGAACCCAAGGGCTTTTCAGCAGAAATCATCAGTGTATCCTCAAACCAAACAGATTCCAATTTCACAGACAGGGACATATCAAAGAAGAAACTAGGAAACTTGTGTTCTTTTGTTGTTTTGCTCGGTCTTGTTTTTTGTGTCTATTATCTCTGCAGGTCTATCTACATAAGATAGGTGGGATAAACGATCTAGATGAGAAGGAACCAATGGTTGGGGGGGAGAAACATGGGGGGTCGGGGCAGTGGATGTTAACAACACCAACGACAAGGAAATAACAAGTGATCAAATATTAAAGGCAAAGAGGTTGTCGGAGGCCTGGTAGGGCTTGATCGAGGGCAATGTGACTGAGGAATCACTGAAACACAAATGATGGGTGAACATGACAGTGGGACAAGAGAAAAGTAAATGGAAATAGAGATAAGAACCAAGACGCAAGGGACATTGATAGAAGTCTAAATACAGGCATGTACGTATGTAAATATATTTATATATGACAATGGGGAAATAGCTGTATTTAGAGGTCTGGTATTAAGGTAGCAGATGGACATTGAGCCTCGACTCAAGGACTCTCTCAATGCAAAAACACTTTGTTCTATTAACATGGCATTCCATGGTGCTCACCTTCCAGACACGATCCCTGAAGACAAAGCCAGTGCACAAGCAAATGTGTTGAAGAAAGCTGATGGTGCCTGGCACACCAGCCTGTGTGACCATGAGATATCCTAAGGATCAGGTATCAGACAACAAAGAAAAAAAATTCATACCATTGTGCATGAGGAGGAGTGTGGAGTGAAGGCCCAAAGCCCATCTGTAAACAACTGGACATCCCCTAACATAAGGGTCAAGTGGAGGAGATGAACCAGTCAGGGTCCAGTGTAGTCTTGATGAAACATATAATTTTCCTCTAGTTCTTTTTGTTTTTGTTTTTTGGGAGGGGGTGTGTGCATCATTGCCCTCTGGTGGGAGTGGGAGACCCTGACTTACTCCTGGAGAGCTGGATTAAAATCAATTCAGTGGGCCACAGTCCCGCACTCAACCACTAGAACTTTCCTCTAGTTCTTTAAAGCTTTCTCACCTCATTATCATGATCCCATTCTACCTTATAAATCTGGCTAGACCACAGGATTTGCACCAGTAGAGATAAGAACTGGAACCACCAGGACAAATAAACCCCTCGGGATCAATAATGAGAGTAGCAATACCAGGAAAGATGAGGGAGAAGGAGGAACCAATCACAAGGATCTATAAATAACCCATTCCCCGGGGGCCAGACACCAGAAAATCAGGTAAAGAAAGACATCAGACAGTGTAAGACATGAAAAAATAATAATAATTTATAAATTATCAAGGATTCATGGGTGGAGGGAAATGAGCTGAGTAGAGGCTTGAGTAGAAAGAAAATGTTTTAAGAATGATGATGGCAACAAATGTGCTTAACACAATGAATGCATGTATAAAATGTGATGAACTGTATGGGCCCTCAATAAAATGATTTTAAAAAGAAGAAAGTTTAGCTCAAGAATGTAGAAAACTAACACTGAAGGAAATATGACTGGGACTTCTTGTTTAACTAGTACAGAGGAAATCTGGAAAGCTAGCATTCACGGCAGGAAAGCCTCAATGCTGGTTAAGTTGAACATATAGCTCAAGTACATTTTGCCTTTTTTTTTTTTTTTTTTGTGGGCATCACTGCCTCTGGTGGTCGTGGGCGCTACCCAGCTGCCGCTGCATTTGAACCGCCAAGCCTGCGGGCTGCAGTTCTGCACTCAAGCACTTACGCCACTGGGGCTCAGCCCTCAAGTACATTTTTTTTTGTGGCATCACTGCCCTGGTGGGAGTAGGAAGCCCAGCCTTGCTCCTGGAGAGCTGCTGCTGGATTTGAACTGTTAACCCTGTGGACCGCAGTCTCTCACACTATCACTAGGCCACCAGGGCTCAGACAGTTCAAGTACATTTTCCTGTGCTATTTTTTCCAAAGATTGTCCCCTTAAAACTGTGCTGCTGGGCTGAGCCCCGGTGGTGTAGTGGCTGTGCGCGGGACTGCAGCCCACGGGAATGGAGGTTCAATTCCAGCAGTGGGGCTAGGCCTCCTACTCCCACCACCAAGGGGTAGTGATGCCAAAAAAAAAAAAAAAACAAACAAACCTGTGCTGCCTTAAAACATGGTTGAATCTATCTCCCTATAGAAGTGGACATTCTTATTCGCTCTATCTCTTCCTGCATCGGCATACAGTCCTGCTCATACCTTCCTCCAAAAGCAGATTGGCATAGGAGGCTTTAGCATCTAAGCCTGGATTCAAGGTGGTTTCCATAAGCCTGGAGTTTTGGCCTGGCTACTTTAATTTTGTCATTAAATTTGCCTTGACAGCCTTCAATGTATAGAAATAACCATGTTGCCCCTGCAGCTCCTTTGAATTTAATATATAAAATAGAAGGGGAAATGGTGAGTGACAAAAGACTTTTCCCCAGCTTGTCTCCCCCAAATATATGTCAGACTAAGTGCACTGCTTGCACCTAGTGGTAAATGATTGTAGAAGTCATCTCCCTGAAGGCATTAGCAAGCAGACCCTGTTGCCTGTCCTGCTGTAGGTGGGGATCACTCCCTCCTGTTAGGAACAGTGGATTGCTTCCCTTGAAAGCTTAGAATAAATCAAGTCTCTGACTCAAGGACAATCAAGTAAGGCCACCATCACAAAGTTAGGATCCACCCCAGCTTGTCAATGCATACCCTTAATCTTACTCTTCCTACAGTGTGCACACACCTAGATCATCCCCCTCCCATCAATGTGATGTGTATACCTATTGTACAACCCCTGCCTGCAACCACGTCCCTCAGTGTATGTGGGCCTGGGTCAGAAAGAAAGTCCTCCAGCACTCTCTGTCCATGCTGTGTGCAGATCTAGCTGGTGATATCATGGTCATCTGGGAGGTGAGCATGCTACCATGAGATGTGTCAGACTTCTTTAGTTTACTTCCTTTCCTATCTCTCATGTAATCTATGGTATGGGATGAAGACGGGACTTTTCCACAATTATTACACTCTAAAATATTAAGTAACCTATCTACAAGCATTTGAAGCTGACTAAGCTAGCTATTCCCCGTGAAGCTCCCAGTTATTTGAGGCCTTTGTGCCACTCATGGTAGAGCTGACTCCCCTGCTGTTAGGATGATGGTTCGCTTCCCTGGAGGCCTGTGGACTGGATTCAAGGGCCATTGTCAATGACTCCTAACAAGACAGACCTGTTCATCTACCCCCAGGAGTCGGAAGTCTTCCCTTATCACATCCCTCTCTCCTTAGTCACGTAAACATCCCTAAGCCATTATCACCATATAGCCCTTATGACAGCCCCCTCTTGTGACATCCTGACCGGTGGCAGTAGAGCCCATATGTCCATCCCCTGAGAACGGGAAGCTCTCAGCTTCTCCAGCTCATCATGTAATCACCTCTCCTGCCTCACTCTTCACTCCAAGCGGGGCGGAAGTGAGCATGTCACCATGATGTGAAATGTGACTGACTCTTATTGTTTCTCTCTCTCTCATGCTCTCTATATTGTTATTATAATAAATAATAATTATCGCTGCCTGTTGAACCTGTACTGTATACAGAAGCTGGCCTCTTCTGATACTATGACTTTACTATGATATTTTTGTATAGAAACAGTAAAATTGTACATATCAGACACATGATAAAGTTGTGAGGGACTGATTTCCCCCACACAAAATGATCCAACAGGATCAACAACAGGGGAGAAGGGAGTGTTACAATTACATAAGCTAAGTCAATTGGCCAGCAGAGACTGATATTTTGTCTCTATTGCTGATTTTAGAGCTTGGTCCCTACTTTAAATCAGCCTATTCACCATTCACCTTAGATTTGCACTTCATACCTTAGGAAAAATCATTAAATCAATTATATGTATTTATGCAGCCAAAGTGTGCTGCTTTATATCACTCATATATTGTGGGATGAAGACCGGACTTTTCCACAATTACATACTCCAAAATATTAAGCAACCTATATGCCAGCATTTGGAGTGCTGAAACTACCAGTTATCTGAGGCCTTTGTGTGACTCACAGTAAAGCGGAATCCCCTGCTGTCAGGATGATGGTTCATTTACCTGGAGGCTACAAACTATACTTTTGCTAAAAGATCAAGATTTTGGACTTATTAATTGATGCTAAAATGTATTTGGAATGTAACTGATTTCTATGTAAACCTGTATCTGTATATTGTGACTGCTTGACTTGGATTTGCTTAGGAACATTTACAAAGGTTTAAGGGAAACATTTCATTAGATATTGATCATATTGCATGATTGGGATTTGATTAGAAAATACTTGCAAGGGATTAAGAAAAATATTTCAGTAGATGTTATTCAGCTAAAAAAGGTTATATTCTAGGCTGAGCCATGGTGGCCTAGTGGTTGTGTGTGGGACTGCAGCCCACAGGGTTGACAGTTCAAATCCAGCAGCCGCTCTCCAGCAGGAAGGATGGGGTTCCTACTCCCACCAGGGCAATGATGCCACAAAAAAAAAAAAAAAAGGTTTATATTCTATACATTGAAAGACAAGCCTGATGCCTCTAGCACTAATATAATTAAACTACTGGTATATGGCACAGGAGGATTAGAGCCACGTGCTTGGATTCAAAGTATTTCTCATAGCCTGAGTTCCAGCCTTGCCGTGTTGCTCATAATCATAATTTTTGTCCTGGCTATCATGTATTGCTTCTATAGAAAGCTGAGGTGTGTGAAGGGTAGCAATGCTGCCTCCTCAGCCCTTCTCAACTTCATGCTTCGAGTCAATGCTGTGGAGAGTGGCTATGAGGGAAAAGAGTGTTAAAGGGCAAGACCATTATTCTCACTGAAAGCACTGCAGGCTTCAATGTAGAGGGAGACCTTTACATGTGTGATCCTCGGAGATAAGTCCGAATCACATTCTCAGAATATTGCCCCCCATGTTTTCTCAGTGCTCAGTGCTGCCATGAAGCTGTCTCCTGCTGGCATACGGTTGTCTACTACATGGCCAGAAGCCTTACTGTGAAAGCAAATGTTCATAATAGGCTTTATTATTTTCCAGCTGCGAAATCCAATCCCTCTCTTATTCTTCACCAATAGCAAATGGGCATGAAAGGACTTTACAACCCAGCCTAGATCCAAAAATGTTTATCATAAGCTTGAAGTTTTGACTTTATTAATTGGCTACTGATTTTGCCTTGACAGTTTTAAATGCATAGAAGATGATCTCTTTGCTCCTAAAAATATTTAAAGGGAGGCATTGTGGGACGAAGACAGGACTTTTCCACGATTATATATTCCAAAATATTAAGCAACCTATTTGCCAGCATTTAGAGTGCAAGTTATGTTAGCTGTTCTCCCAGAAACTCCCAGTTATCTGAGGCCTTTGTGTGACTCGTGATGAAGCTGGCTAAGTGAGCTCTTCTCCCTGAAGCTCCCAGATATCTGAGGCCTTTGGGTGACTCACAGTAAAGCTGATTCCCCTGCTGTTAGGATGATGGTTTGCTTCTCTCCAGGCCTGTGGGTGGGATTCAAGAGCCATTGTCAATGACTCCTAAGGAGACAGACCTGTTTATCTACCCCCAGGAGTCTGAGGTCTCCTCATTGATGCATCCAGGCACAGGCCCCAGCCCCCCCAGAGGGGGTGGGGTAAGTGGCACATGTGGGAGCAGAACAGGGTGGACAGCAGGTGGCTCTGGGTGGGAGTACTTTAATGGTCACCTCTGCAATGCACTACTCTACTTGTCTGATGTGGTAAACCTTCAGATGCGCCACATTGACCTGGTGTGACAGGAAGATTGATCATTAAGACAGCCGTCTGCGGTTCCAGCCTCTACAGCAAAACAGAGAAAACACACACCTCAATTGGCATGATCAGCATAACCATTCTTTCAACACTTCTCCAGCAGATGAAGAAACACAACTTTCCCCAAAACACACTGCCATACACACTTGATTCAAAATGAGTCGATGTGCTTGATCTACCTTATGTGGATATTCTGGAGGCTGATAAAATCAAAAGACCAACCCACATGGATGCCACACAGTCCAGTGGCACCTTTATTGCGAAGACATCGACATGGACAAGAACCTTACCAAGCAACAGCATTTCTAAGAAATCATAGCACATCTCAACTCTGAAAATAAACAAGAAGAAAAACCTTCATGACAAAGAAGGTGGCTCTGACAATATTAGCTAAATAAACCAATGGCACATGGAACAAAGGGAAAGATTGAAAGCAAGCAAACAGTATGAGTAGAAGTAAAATGGGTGGACCAGTCACTTACCGTGCAGTTGTGGAGTGTGGGAGCTGAGGCGGCCTGATGAGACTGATCATGATGTGCAGCTCACCATCTGTGCCAGCAGGATGGGCAAGGCGCTCTTCTTGCTTGTGGTTCTCCACCTCTTCTCCGCGTTGCCCCCAGCCACACACCCAAGGGGGCAGGGTAAGCTGTGCACGTGGGAGCAGAATGGAGAGGACAGCAGGCAACCGTGGGGAAAGGGGGGGTTGGACGCCTGGACCAGCCATGCTGCACACCGATTGGCACCCCAACCCGAACGCCCCGCGCCTCAGAGCCAAGTTATGGATATGGTTTGCAGACTTAACAATACAATGAAATCTTTAAAAAAAAAATCAGTAAATGGGGCTGAGCCCCGGTGGCGTAGTGGTTGTGCACGAGACTGTGGCCCACTGGGACGGAGGTTCAATTCCAGCAATGGGGCTGGGCCTCCTACTTCCACCGCTGGAGAGCAGTGATGCTCCCCCCCCCAAAAAACAAAACAAAACAAAACAAAATATCAGTAAATGAATGTACAACCTGGATGAATAATAGACCCAGGACAAATGTACAAAGTACAATAAAAATGACATACCATGAACCAACAAGTTTTAATTATTTAATAAGTCATAAACCTTTAATTACCAATCTTAAGTTATGGATTGAATTATAAAAGAACAAATCAATAACCAAGTAAGAGTTAATAGTTCAAAGTGATCCCTCAACTGGATAAAAACAAAAGAAGCGAGTTACAATTGCATAAGATAAGCCAACTGGAAAACAGACACTGAAACGTTGTCTATTGTTTACTTTACAGAACCTGGCAACTCCTTTAAATCAGTTTATGCTCCAATCACTTTAGGTTTTCACTCCTTATCTCAGGAGAAATCATTAAATCAATTGGATGTCTTCATGCTGCCAGTGTGCTGCTTTATACCAGTCACAGATGATGGGCTTCCTAAAATGTGCTGACCTAACTCTACTGCTACTGGTTGGTTGCCTTTTGGCATTCCTGAGTTTACAGCCCTAGAAATTGAAAAACAACCAGAACGAAGCACACTGCACAACAGGAAGCAACTACACCCTTTGTGCCTTAGACATCTTAGCTGCAGAATATTCCAGCTGATTCCAAAAGATGAATTCCAGGGAGAATAATTGTGGATACACATTGCATGACTACTGCAGGTCACTTCCTATGACCATGGGCCAGAAGACACAGTCTACACAGACAAGCCGAGAGAAAATCAACTTTCGCTTCTATTGAACGGTACATTTCACATGATACAACTGCTTTCCCTTTAACCGTCACCTCAAAAATGCACTGCTCCCCCTGGCTGATGCAATAAACCTCCAGATGCTCCACACTGATCTGACGTGGCTGGAAGGTCAATCGTTAAGACAGCCGTCTGTGGTTCCAGCCTCATCTATCAAAATCAATCTCTAGAGAATAAAGAAAACACACTCCAATTGGACCTTTCAATACCTCTCTATCAGAAGAGGAAACACAACATTCTGAAAAATTACCCCCCATACAAACTTGATTCAAACTGAAATGATGTGTTTACTCTACCTTACGTGGACCTCCCTGTAAGACCAAACCACATGGATTCACACACTCCAGCGACACCCTTTATTCCGACCATGGCGACGTAGACAAGAACATTGCCAAGCAACAACGTTTAGGAAAAGAGCCCACCTGAATGATACCTCCTCTGAGGAAGAAACTAGAGCGCATCATTCCTTTTTTTTTTTTTTTTCAGCGTCACCTGGGTTTATTTGTACAAAGCACAAGAAGACACAGCGCCATGCAGGCACAGCCCAGGGCTCACCCGTCCCTCTGGCCCTCACACGGAGAACTCTACGTTGTGGGAGCTGGGGCGCCTTTGGGAGCTTTCGCTGGAGTCGAGACCTTGCTTGGTACCTTGGTCTTGGGCCGGCAGAGCCTCAGGCCCCTGGCAATATGTGCCCGCGCCCACTTGCCAAGCCTGGGGTGGGCGAAGTAGGCCAGTCGGCGAGCTTGTGGTTGACACCCATCGGGGTCCTCTTGGCCTTGACCTCCTTGGGCTTCACAAGCTCCTTGACGGCCTCGGCGCGGGCAGCCGTGGCCTTGGCGCTGTCGGCCTGCATTTTCTTCAGGCCCTTTTTGCTGGGCTTCTTAGCAAAGCGCATGTTCCTTAGGAACTTGGGGTCCACCCCCTTGAGAGACTCGTATCGTTGTGATCGGCGTTTCTTGATGCCGTTTCTGTGCCATTTCCGGTACTGGTTGTGCGTGGTGTGGTTCTTGGACTTGGCCATGTCTGCACCGGTGCCTGCTACTCCCGGAGCACCAGGGGCCGGAAGCACGCATCATTCCTTATTAAAAAAAAAAATTCACACATCTCAACTCAGAAAATAAACTGGAAGAAAAACCTTCATGACAAAGAAGTTGGTTCTGACAATATTAACTAAATAAATAAGCCAATGGCACAAGGGAAAAGATTCACAACAAGCAAACAGTATGAATAAGAAAATGGGGACAGTAAAAAAATGAAAGAAAATGGGTGGACCGCTTACCGTGAAGTTGTGACAGCGAGGGTCGAGCTTCGGAGGCAAGTTAGGCTGGTCAGGATGATCACGGACCTGCGCCAAAACGCTTGGCCTGTGGCTCTTCCTGTTCTCCATCACTTCGCCTCTGCAAGGGGCGGCGCCTCCTACAGTCAAGGCCCACGCCCAGCACCGCTTCCTGCCCCAGCCAGACGACCCAGATCTCAAAGCCAATTCTTGTCCCAAAGTTACAGACCCGGCTTGCTGACTTCCCTTAGCTGTTCCAACATACCAAACTCTGTTCACCTTGGCACAACCCAGCCTCTATTCTCTCTCCTGATTTTCAAGGGCCAGTGAAAGCTCAACAGAATGCGCAGGAACAATGACATTTTCCGTGGGGCTGGGGGTGGGGGGCGGGCTCTCACTCCAGGGCGCCCTACCCTTCACAAAGGAAAGAGGATACTCCAGGGGCTCCCACCAGACTTTTCAGGGTTAGGCAACAGAGGCTATGACCCCTTCTTTTGGATCAACACTCGCCCATCTTTCAGGACCCACCGATCCGTGTTCCAAAGATGTTCACACGGAGCCCTTCTCCACTTTGGAATCCAAACGTCTCCTTTACTACCAGCACGATCTGCACCTGGCTCCACCAGGGATTCGCCCTAGGCTTCAAGGTTCACCTCAGGGTATGGGTCCCACGCCATGGCGCCATCCATTTCCAGAGCTAGTTGATTTGGCAGGTGAGTCGCTGCTCTGCGAGTGGGAAGGGGGAGTGTTTCCAATACCAGGCGAAAGAACCTGGGGCTGAAGCCACCTTCCCAAATGGCCTTCCCAGCGGTCATGAAGCCTCTCGGTGCACGTCAAAGGTATGGACAGAATCTAAGAAGGCCAAAACGAAATCCTGAGGTGGACAAGAATCCTGCCAAGCAACAATGTTGGGGACCAGTGGAAGAAAGCCCGCCTGGATGATACCGCCTCTGATGAAGAAACTAGAGCGCATCGGTCCCTCTTTAAAAAACATAGCACATCTCAACTCAGAAAATAAACTGTAAGGAAGACAATAACAGCAAAGGCATTGGCTCTGTGAAAAATATTAACAAAATTGATAAGCCAAGAGCACATCCAACAAAGGAAAAGATTGAGAACAAGCAAATAGTATGAATATGTAATGAAATGGGTGAACAAGTCGCTTACTGTGAAGTAGTGCACAGCAAGGGTGGAGCGTCAGGTCCACAGTGCACTGATGGGCTCACCATCTTCCCTAACAAGCTGGCCGTGCCCCTCATCTTGCTTGTCCTTCTCTAAGCAGGGCTAACAGTGATGCTTTCTCAGCCCCAGGGTTACAGGATATAGTCTGAGGCAAGATGGAGGTTATGAGAGCCCGTCTTTGTACCAATCACAACATACAGAGGGACAACTTTTTTCCTCCAAGTATTCTTTAACCCTATGGAACAACAAGTTGTCATTGAATAGGGCCTGTTGACTTTTCTACTCCCACAACACACACACACACACACACAATAAAATGGGTAACATTACAAAAGAATGCAACGAGATTTAGAAAATAAACACATGCTATTCCAACTGTGTTTAAAACAGAGAAAATATAGATAAATTTATAGAAAGCACTACCATCGAAGGATCAATAAGCGACACCGCTCTGAGCGCTTGGTTGCACAAGCCAGTTTCTGACACCTCCAGGGCACTGGGCAGAAATCACGGGGCGAAGGCGGTTTTAATTCAACAATTGGAGCCACCTGGTGAGCACCACGTCTAAGTCCTCTGGCCAGGGCAAGGCGAGGCGCCGCGGGGAACCCGGTCCTGGGGGGGAGGGCCCGGCTCGCGTCCAGAGTCGCCCCCGCCCCCTAGCCATTCCAGCGCGGACCCCCCAGAGGCAGAGAGCTGCAAGGGAGCAGGAACAGAGAGGACCGTGGGGGGGGTGGGGGGAGGGGGCGACGCCTCGTCCAGCCACGGCCCGCGCCCAACCCCGTTTCGCGCCCTGGCCAGACCCCCCTCAACCAGGCGGAGGCGGTGCGCCGTGGAGTCCAGCTCTCGCAGGGGTAGGGCGGACCAAGACTGACACCCTCTCCCAGGTTTCCGAGGGTTACCAAGAGCTCACAGAGGCGCGGTCCTCTCGGGGCGAACCCATTCCAGGGCGCCCTGCACAAAGCGGAGGGGCTCCCTCCGGCTTCTCCGGGGTCGCAAGCGACTCCCTTTCCACGGCCTGAGGGCAGCGAAGGCCATTGCCGTCCCCTCAGAACCGCTCTCAGGCCCGAGCGACCGTGCCCAACTGCTGTCACAGGGCCCCGACCCCCCCTCGGCCGTCGGCGTCCTCGTTGAGTCCGTGTAACGACTTCCACCCGCTGCACCTGGGCCGCGCCCCCAGGTAGTGTCCGCGGCCGCCAGGCTCACCTCAGCGGCCTCCTGCTCCTCGCTGCGGCGCAGCGTCCGTGGGCTGAGGCGCTCTCCTCCGGCAGGTGGGGGGTTGAGGGGTTCCTGAACCCGCGAAGGAACCGGGGTCCGACCCACCTTCCCCATCAGCAGGCCCAGTCACCACGCACCGCGCTGGAGATGCGTTCGGCTCCGGCAACTCTCTGGTCTGGAGGGCGCGGTCTCCCGCCGGCCCCGCCCAGCTGCGCCGCGCCAGGCGAGAAAGCGTGGGCAGTGGAGGAATGGGAGCGGGAAAAATTGAGCAGCCCTCAGCCATTTACCTCTTAACGGTTTCACGCCCTCTTGAACTCTCTCTTCAAAGTTCTTTCAACTTTCCTTCACGGCACAACGATCTGGGGCAGACATTTAACCTTGGATGGGGTTGACCTCCCCTCGGGGGTACATTCCCAAGCAAACCGACTCCGGGACGCCCGGGCGCTACCAGCCTCAAAGCAGGAGGCTGGCGCCCGGTGACAGACGCCCTGAATACCGGGCAGGACCCACCTTCTCGGAGCACCACCTCTCCGGGAAGACCCGCCCCCCTTGCCCACCGCACCACACCAGGGCGCACGCGCGCGCACGGCCTGCGGCCCTAGGAAGAGCTCCCAGGGCACGACCTCGTTACCACAGCCCAGCCAACCCCCCAGGCCTCCAGCACCACCCCTGTCGCCCACCACAAGCCAAAGCGGGTCATGGGGGGGCCGGGGTGGTGGTGGAGAGAGAAACTGAGACTAAAGTAGCCCCGGGCAAGTGGGGTCACATGTCTCAGATCAACGGGTCCTGCAATTCTCATTCATCCTCCCATCTAGGTACTTTCATGATCCACGCCATCTTCCATCCACGACTGTGCGTCCCGCTGCTGCCACGTCCGCCTTCCCCAAATCTGGACACCAAACCGGTGATCTCCCAGATTGGCCAACCAAACATACACACTACCTGCATGGCTCAAGGAGCACAGGAGCAGCAGAGGAACCACAGGGAACTTCAGGCAAGCAGGAAGAAGGGCCGTCCCAAGGACCCGGAGGGAGAGAGGTGGGCGAAGGGAGACAGAGAGGGAAGAGGGGGAAGCACACTGGGTAGGACGGACAGGAGGACAAACGCCCCCGTACAAGCAAGGGCAATAAGGAGGACGACGGCGGCTGGACCCACAAAGGTAGGAGGATTCCCCACCACCAGCACACGCAAACCCAGTACAGGACAGCAGAGGGCAGACAAGCGGTGGTGAAAGGAGATGTACTGTGGAGGCTGACAAAACCTAGATGGGAAGCTCTCGCCCCAGGGAGGGCACCGCAGAAGTGGGGAGAAAGCCATTAAAGTGCTCCCCCCTTCCTCCATCAGAGTCAAGAGAGACGTGAACTGGCCTCAGCCCAGCGAGGGAGGTTGGGGCAGGGGACAAAGAGGAACGCACTTCAGCACAAACTGTCCCTCCCCTTCCTGGCTGAACAAACAACAGGGAACCCAGGACAGGGCTCCCAACACTTGGGCAGCACCACTCCAAAACGCACTGTGCGTCATCATCTAAACCCTCACCCTTAAACCCTGACCCTACCCTATCACAGCCCCTGACCCTAACCATAGCCTAAACCTAAAACCATCACCCTCTCCCTACCCTTATCCAAAACCCTAACTTCAAAGGAATCAATAAAGATACCAAAAAAATGAGCAAGATAATTAATAAACTTGATCTCTTAGACCTTAACTTTACACATGAAAAACCCGCTTTATTTTCTTGGTGTCATGGTTAGGTCATCAAACATTCATCAGTAAATTCTGCAAACCTTTTCAGATCAATGCCATAAAATCATTAATCAACCATAGGACAACCAAATACATTGAAATTGAACAATATTTAAAGACCACTATATAAATAATCAAGACACCCTGAGAAACAGGAAAGCCTAGTAGGCAAAAGACAGTTAGAAATATAGTTTGCATCTATGTAAATATATTAATATATAATGATAGACATGGGTCTGTATCAAGGTAGCACACATTGGACCTTTAGTCAAATTATCCCTCAATGTAAGAACCATCTGTTCTAATCACCTGGCATTCTGTGATGCTCACCTTCCATACAAGATCTCCGAAGTCAAAATGGGTGTATGAGCAAAGGCAGTAAACAGAGCTGATGGATCCTGGATTTTAGAAGATGTAGCGTCTGGGGCCTTCAAGGCTTGAGGTTAAACCAGTGGCCATCTAGCAGGGAAGCAACAAAGTCCACATGGAAGAAGCAAACCAAACTGTGTAATCAACAGCTATCAGGCATCAGAAGATCTAAAGCAATCATATCTGATGCGAATTGGGGGAGGGGAGGAGGGGTTGCATAGGGGAGACCCAGAGTCCTTCTGCAGACAATTGAACAGCCCCTCACAGAAATGTCCCCAAGGAAAGGTTAAAAAAGTATAATCCACGGCCTTAGATCAAGGAACTTGGGAGGAAGTAGGTACAAACTTAAAGAACAGAGACAGGGAGAATATCCCCTTGGAGACCTAGCCTCTGTGGATTCAACCTCTGCAGGAGGAAAAGAGGATTTCCAATCTAGTGAGAAGTTTTGTGTGAGCTATCCAACTCTTGAAAATCCAACTAAAGTCTCTGAACAAGTGTGAATTAGGTGATGAAACTTTAGGAAAAAACTGAGGAAGCAGGGACTGATATAAGGTCTTTGATTCTAAACAAAAGATTCAGGCCAAAACCTCTGTGCCCTAGGGGACGGCTGCCTCCAAAGGCCTAAAGGTGAGAATGCATTGAGAAAGTTAATTCTAAAACAAAAATGGAGCCTATTAAACAATGCCTGGAAGTCGCTTGTTTTCTAAAGCAGATCGAGAAGTTGCAGAAAAGGAAACCTAATGGTCAAACCTAAGAAAACGTTTTGTTGTGGAAAGATCACACATCTTCAAATCGAGTGCCAGCAACACCCTGGGGCAAAAAGTGGGCCCAGAATTGGCTTTCCAGAGCCCAGCCTAAGTTGATGTAACATTAACTGACAAAGGAAAAGGCAAAAGAGGGTCCCCAGCAGCTGGTTAAAACCAAGCATCTGGAGCCTTTCCTTGAAAGAGGAATACTCAAGCCATTCATAGTGATACTGGAGCTATCAATGCAAGTTATGAGGAAAAGCTAAACACTGTAATCAAACCAGAAATTATTAGAACTCATATTTGGGGTCTTCTGCCTAAATAAATGATATAGGGCATTTACTTATTATTGTAATACCACCTCAGTATGAGAGTGGAGAGATTTTTCTAAATAATTAACAGACTTTTCTAAGTCCTGTAAGTGTTTATTAATCTGCTGGCTTAGAAGTTTAAAATTTTCATTTCCTTTCTCAGTGCATTTGTTCCCACCAATGTGGAGCCAGCTATGCCCAGACCTACTAATAAGGGGAACAAGATGGGGGCCGTTTCACCCAGGGAAAGGTATAGTTATCTGATACCGCTGTGTTATCTCACAACAGAGCCAACTCCCCTACTGTTAGGATGACGGTTTGCTTGTAATCTAATGATCTCTATATCTTTGTTATAATAATTAATAATTATTGCTGCACAACTGCCTGTCGAACCCTTGCTGTGAGTATATCAGAGTCTGACCACTTCTGATAAGTGGCGCTCAACAAGTGGCGTTCAATGGAAGGTCTCTTTTGAGTCAAATCCCGTGCAACAGTTGTGTGGCCTCATTGGACTGTGAGGTTGAATTGGGATAATTTTTTATAGCTTTATTTTTTGTTGAAGTGAGTTTTAGTCCAAGTGAGATATGGGTCAAACAAAGAGTAAGGAGTCGGAATATAACTCTACTCTTTGCCTCTTGAAAAAAACAAAATATAATAGTAACAAATAAGTAGTTAAAAGAGTTTTTTCAAGTTGTGAAGAGGTTTTTTCCTGCCTTTCCGGAGTCAGGAACCTTTGATATGGAGATCTGGGATGGGATAGCATTTAACTTAAGAAAAGCAGGTAGGGCTGAGCCCCGGTGGTGTAGTGGCTGTGCGTGGGACTGCAGTCCACTGGGACAGAGGTTCAATTCCAGCAGTGGGGCTGGGCCTCCTACTCCCACCACCAGAGAGCAGTGATGCCCCCCCTCCCCCAAAAGAAAAAAAAACATGTAGAGAAGGACAAAGGATCCCCAATCCAGGCTTGGGACCTGTGTATGCAGATCAAAGCAGTACTAGAGCAGCTGCAGGAGGAAGAGAAAGAGGATTATTGGTCTAGTAAGCAAACTGTGAACTATGTAAATCTAGAAAAGCAAGCAAAAGCCTCTATGCCCTTGGGCACTGCAGGGTCCAAAGACTTACAGGTGATAAGGCACTAGAAGTTGAGAATTCCGAGGTCCAAACTGAAGTCGTTAAGAAGTCCCAAGAAGTTGTCTTGCTTTCAAAGGTAGAGAAAGCAAAGAATATTAGTTTAAATCAGGCAAATAAATAAACTAATATGAACAGACTTGTGAAACCTAAGCCTGAATCAGAAGGGGAGATAGTGCCCCTGCTGGAAGTTAGTGAAAACACCAGAGATTGTAAAACAATTAATCAAGCCAGTGCTGGAGGGAGAAGTGAAAGTACATCTAAAAGAATGCAAGCTAAAGGATTTAACATAGGAATCATGGAATTTCAAAATATGCAGATAGAGAAAGTCCGTTTGGAAAATAAAAGAGGAGAAATGAAGAATAGAAAAGCACCTTTACTCTCAAGAGTGGAGAGAAGCATAGCACAGGAAGGAGATTTAGAATTTAGAGTGTCAAAAACTAAAACTAAAAATAAAATAAAATTAAAAAAAAATAGGCTGAGCCCTGATGGTATAGTGGTTGTGCGCGGGACTGAGGCCCACTGGGATGGAGGTTCAATTCCAGCTCACAGGGGCAAAGGCTGAGCCTCCTATTCCCACCTAAATGATGCCTAAATAAATAAATACATAAAATAAAATAAAAATAGAATTTAGAATGTCTTGTCCCATCACAGTTGTTAACAGACAGCCTTACGGGGAAACTCCCAAAGGAATTCACAGTAATTTTCCCATTGAATTGCTAAAAGATCTCAAGCAAGTAGTCAGTGACTATAGCCCAGAAGCTCATTACGTGATTAGCATGATAAGGTCCTTGGCAAAGTCTGAGGGTTGGATGCCTGCTGACTGGAGAGCCAATGCAGAAATGTGTCTCTATCCTAAGGAGTATTTGCAATATCTACTACAGTGGAAGGAATCAGCCCATTGATTGGCTTGTAGAAATGCTGAGGATGGAATAGATATAGGAATTCTTTTTAGGCATCATTGCCCTCTGGTGGTGGGAGTAGGAGGCCCAGCCTTTACTCCTGGGAACTGGAATCGAACCTCCATCCCAGTGGGCCACAGTTCCGTGCACAACCACTACGCCACCGGGGCTCAGCCCTGCCATGGAATTTTTCATTGCCTCATATGCATGTGTAAGTAGGGCATTGAATAGGGAAGACTGAAAAAATATTGATGCATTTGCCTCACGGTGCTACCAAAGAATATTGAAAGCACTATGGACTGTCAAAGAAACAAACAGATCAGTCTTGGATGAAGTACAGCCAGAATGTTCCTTATAGGCAATGACGGTAAGACTTTGCCTCACATATTTAGGACACGTTATCAGGGGAGACCAGGCCTTGGAAAAGGACATCATGATTGGTAAAGTAGAAGGGCAGTGAAAAAGAGGAAGACCCTTGACAAGAAGGATTGACACAGTGACTACAACAATGTGCTCAGACAATAAACCATGACGGCCCAGGGCCATCGATGTTTTCTTCTGTTGTACACAGTGTTGCTATGAGTTAGAACCAACTCAATGGCAGCCAACCACAACAACATGAATTTATTACTGCCATTTTTGGGTGTGTGCATTGTGGTGTAGTGTGTGTCTTCTTTAGGCGTACTTTTCTGTGCTGAATGCACTTTTCCCAATGGGGTTTCTTGTAATTTTCTTCTTTGCTTTAGTGTTTACTAAATATTTATGATAGATCTATTTCCCTATTGTTATATATAAATGTTCAAATATGTACATGCCTGTATTTAGACCTCTATAAATGTCCTTTGCCTCCTCCTTTGTTCTTTCCTCTATTTCCTTTTACTTTCCTCTTGTCCCACTATCATGGTTTGCCTTCATTTGGGTGTAGTAATTCCTCGCTGTTACATTGTCCTTGATTAAGCCCCACTAGGTATCCTATGCCTTTCTCTCCATTTACTTTAGTTCACTTGTTGTTTCCTTGTCCCTGGGTTGGTGAAACCCGTCCCCCTTCTTCCTTTCTCTCACTCCGCCACCCCATATCCCCCTAGAACCATTGGTCTGGTTGTTTTTTGTCTCTGAATTGTTTATTCTCCCCTATTTTACCTAGATAAATTCGAAGAGACATTAATAAGTGCAAAAAAATATATAAAACCAGACAAACCCAAACAAAGCAATTAAGACAAAACCAACAGCAACAAAAACAAACAAAAATAACAACAACAACAACAACAACAAAAAGAAAGCCAATGATGAAAAAGGAAAAGCCTATAAATAGTTCCAGGTCTGTTTTTTGACCTTTAGGAGTGCTTTGTCTGTCCTCTGTCCCCAAAGTCTATTTTTGGTATTCCCGGAGGATTTCATCACTTTGCTCCCCTTGCTGCTCTGTTGCATGCAGGCTTTCTATTCTTATAAAGAGTTAGTCTCAGAAACCTATAGGAGCAGTTTACTCTGCTCTGCAGGGCAGCCAGAGTTGACTACTAACTATTGAGTCTGGGTTTAGGTTTTTTGCATGGTTCCTGTACTCCTTTCTCCCTCTAGGTGTCACCACACTACACAGCAATGAAGAGAGACCTATAACTATGTGAAAGGCTTCTTAATTCCAGAGAAATGGTTGTGTTTAGGTTAGGAGCAAATTGGGTATAATTAGTTTAGTTAATAAACTGTATCTTTTTTTGAGGGGGGCGGGGCATCACCGCTCTCCGGTGGTGGGAGTAGGAGGCCTAGCCCCACTGCTAGAATTGAACCTCCGTCCCAGTGGGCCGCAGTGGCACGCACAACCACTACCCCACTGGGGCTCAGCCCTAAACTATATCTTTAAAATATGAAAATCCCACATAATCTGATTGCAAAGCCCATTACCTCATTCACTTGCTTTCTTAAAATGCCATTGGTCAGCTGAGCCCTGATGGCCTAGTGTATGGGACTGCGGCTCACAGGGTTGATAGTTCAAATCCAGCATCAGCTCTCTAGGAGCAAGGCTGGGCTTCCTACTCCCACCAGGGCAGTGATGCCACCAAAAAAATAATGCCATTGGGTCCTGGAAGTAAGCAGAAAGGAGCTGAAAGTCCTTTGCTGTATCCGTAAAACCTGAGCTGCAATTAATCAGCTGATGACCACCATATGGCTGAGTGGATCTCACCCCTCAGGATATTAAGTCTGTTTGTTGAGAGGTCTGATCACTCCTGGATCCCTTTATCATCAGAGCTGAGCTTTTGCAGCTGCTCGGGATTAGACATGATCCGTCTCCATCCTTAGAACTCAACCATTCTTCCTCCTCCTGTCGATCTCCTTGGTCGTCAGTCTTCTGTGAAGGTGGAGATAACAATACGGGAGGAGGGAATCTGAAGCCTCTATAGCATTTTATTTCCAACATATGAGTTGTCAAGCAGTCCAGCTTGTATGGTAGGATACAAAATTGTTGCTAGCCCCTGAACATCCAGCCTCTGTAAGCCAGTCCTGTGCATATCAACTTGATCTCCAGTCCAATTTAGGTTTTAGGGAGGCCGAGCGGAAAACATAGTCGATTGTCATCGAGTCATTTCACATCCGTAGCGATCCTGTAGAGCAGGTGAGAACCACCTGACAGGCTTCCTTCCCAAGACTCTCGTTTCACACAGCACACAGCCATGCCTTTCTCCTCTAGATCGCTGACGGGCTCACACTGCAGCCACGCACTCAGCCTCGATGCCATCAGGGCTTCTCGTGGGAAGCAAAGTTCAGCTAATTCAGTCTACCTACCAGGGAGAGTGAGAAGCACTCTGTCTGGTATCTGAACTGAGCGAAGCTTACCTTCGGCGTTTCCCAGCCCCCCCACTGCCCCCACTCCCCCGTCTCTAAGGCAGACCTTCAGGTATGACATTTCAATCAGTGATACTTTAACATCCAGGGGTCAGGGAGCTGATGGTTCAATGATTGGCCTCTCGAGCTTCTGCTCTTAGACAAGCATAGAAGGACATCACTGAGCTCTAGCCCTTCTTTTGGTTGCAAGGTTTAAAATTTCATTTAATCTAGGCCTTGTGATTACTATAAAAATGACTGGGGAATTTGTAAACTTGAGAGAAAGAGAGAGAGAGAGAGAGAGAGAGGAGAGAGAGAGAGAATTGGAGCTTAGCTACCATCATCAGGATCAAGCCACATTTCAAACATAATATCCATGCCTAGAAGGGTTTGGGTGCACAGAAGGGGTTTACAAGCAACTGCCAACTTAAAAACTGGCTGTTTAAACTGGATTGTGATAAAAGTTGTATGAGTCCCCCAATAAAATTATTTAATAAAAAAATAAAATAACGAAAGGTGTGCATCAGGGTTTTATCTTATCACTATACTTGTTCAACTTATGTGCTTAACAAATCATCAGAGAGGATGGGATATATGAAAAAGTGTGCAGCCCACGATGGATAGGGAGAAGTTCAGGGAAGGAGGGGATGAAGGAGGGGGAACCGATCATAATGATCAACACACACCCCCTCCAGGGGGAAGAACAATGGAAATGATGGGGGAAGGAAGACAGTGGTTGGTGTGAGATATGAAATTAATAATTTCTAATCTGTCAAGTGGTTATGAGGGTGGGGGGAGGGAAAATGAGAAGCTGATCCCACTGGCTCAATAGAAAGTAATTGTCTAGAAAAGAATGATGGTAACATATGTACAAATAGGTCTGATACAATTGATGTATAGATTTTAATAAGAATTGTAAGAGCTCTCAATAAAATGATCCCCCCCAAATGCAAACATTATTTTTAAACAGTAAAAAAAGTGTGCACCATCAGGATTGAGTGAAGGTTCATTAACAACTTGTAATATATAGATGACACAGCCTTGGAAGCTGAACCTGTAGAGAACTTGAAATGCTTATGGATGAAGACCAAGGATTGTAGTTTTCAGCATGTTAAGACAGTGGTTCTCAACCTTCCTGATGCTGTGACTCTTTAATACAATTACTCATGTGGTGTTGACTACCCAACCATAAAGTTATTTTTGTTGCTACTTCATAACTGTAATTTTGCTACTGTTATGAATTGGGTGACCCTTGTGAAAGGGTCGTTCAAACCCCAAAGCGTTCACCACCCATAGGTTGAGAATCACTAATGTAAGGAAACCCCAAATTCTCACAATTGGACCATTATATAATATCATCAAAAATAAAAGTTTGAAGTTGTCAAGGATATTGTCTTACTTGGATCTACAATCAATGTTCATGGGACCAGCAGTCAAGAGATCAAAAAATTTAGTGCATTAGGTGAGTCTTCTCCACAAGACCTCTTTAGAGTATTGAAGAGCAAGTTACTTTAGGACTAAGGTGCACCTGACCCACGTCAGGGTATTTCCCACTGCGTTATATGCATTACATTATATGCATGTGAAACTTGGACTTTGAAATAAGGAAGACTGTAGAAGAATTGATGCATTAGAAATGTGGTGCTGGAGAAGAATATTGGAAGTAACCAATTGCTAGAAGGACAAATCGATCTCCATTGATTTGTTTTTGTTTTTGTGGGCCTCACTGCCCTCTGGTGGTTGTGGGAGCCACCCAGTGCCACTCCTGAGAGCCGCCACTGGATTTGAACAGTCAAGCCCACGGGTAGCAGTCCTGCACTCAACCACTTACACCACCAGGGCTCAGCCCTAATTTTAAATCAATATTGAGAAAGGGATCTTGAACAAGTATAGGCTAATTACAAGTCACAAGACATGGATTACTGACTTGTACAAAATAAATTCTTAGGTGACTGTATGCTATTTACCCAAACAATGGGAGTTTGTCATCAGGCAAAACTTATAATAATATTCACAGTCAATGTCAGACACAGGTATGCCAGAATAATTTGTATCTTAATACAGCAAGTAGGGCATGGAAGTAGTAAGTAAATGTTAGTTCACCTACTGACAATTCAATAGTTTTGGAATAGCTGTCTTCTGCCCCTTCACACACCATGTAATTTTGGTCTTTAGTCCTTGAGTTAAAGGTGTGTTTGAAATAGAGTCCAGTTCACCTAGTGAGATTTCCACATTGTATTCCTCTGATAGGTCTTTTGGAGCATGTTGTAATCCTTGAAGATCCAGTGTCTAATGTCTTGGTATTCTATGGCATGTGGTCTGACCCCCAAGAGGTGTACAGACACTTGGACCAAAACCTATGGGGAGCCTAGTACTGGGCATACTCCTCCCTTAGGGTCCTTAAAAGTATCATAATAGTAACTTTTAAGGGACTGTTGTTAATGTTTGGTCCTATTTACAAACTTACACTTCTCTTAAATGACTTTTATAACTATAATATATTCAATTTCCTTTTCAGTACTATAATCATCTGCTTTAACATAACCTTTCTGAGTACTTAATAATGTCTTACAAATGTAATAAAGCTATAAATATAATAAACTTTTTATTTCATTTAAATTATTTAATTCTATATATAAATTGAAAACATATTATTACTTAAACTCAAAATTACATGGCTAAATCTATGACACATTTAAAATTAGAATCACAAGGATGACTGCTTACTCTTCTGGGATAAATTATTTTAAATAGTACAAGTTCATAAAATGCAAAAATTGCACATCCTCTTTAACATGAGCGTACTAATATTGTAGGTTCAAGGCATTGAAATACGCTTATGTTGTTGTTACATGCCATTGACTTGGTTACAAAAAAAAAGTTATGCATAAAACTAGTATGCAACCTTGCTGTTTCTCTCCTACATGCCTACCTGAGAGAAAGGCAAACATAAGTTCACATGAAGACTTGCACATAAGTATTCGTGGCAGCATTATCCGCAATAGTTCCAAATTAAAACAAACTAAATTTTCATCATATGGCTAGAGAAAGACAAGATGTGCTACATCCCTAGAGTGCAGTAGTGTTGGCAGTAAAAAGCAGTGAATATACGTTGCTTCATGGGTGAGTCACACAGAAACCAGACACAAGAGAGCACGTGATTTATGATTGAATTGTGAGATGAAACTTCTGGAAGAGATAAATTTATAGAAACAGAGTGAATTAGTGATTGCCTGAACTTGGGATGTGAACAGTGATTAACTATAAATGAGCACAAAAGATCTTATCGGAAGAGAAAAGCAGCTGTGAATCTGATATATGCTGGTGGTAGCCTCACTTGATAAAGTTAATACAATAATTTCATTGTACACTTAAGCTAGGTGAATTTTATGATATGTGAAATGTGTATATCTCAGTAAAAATTTTAAAACAGGTGACTTTCAATAGGTGATTTCTCAATGTGTTCATTTTTCATTTGTAAAGTGGGGCCAGGGGGCATATTCACTTCACATAATTAAAAGACAGATTAAATATGGTATTAAATACATAATGCTAAAAATTAGGATGCCTAACATACAGTGAACACTCAATTAAATATTGGCTTATATGACTGTTATGAAACATCCAATTACTGAAAGAAAAAAAGGAGTTTATTTCTTTTACAGAAGTTGCTAATATACTAACAATGGGTCCCAAATTTTTAACAGCAATGAATGGCCATCTGTTCAAATCATTTAAGCTTTTCAACAAGTGCACAGGAATGCGACCCCACATAAAACAAAAGCTGTTATCTAGATGAAGCATTTCAAGGAAGGTCAATAAGACATCAAAGATGAGTCAGGAGAATGAAGACCTTCAATTTTGCTGAACCAAAGAACAGTGGTTGAAGTCCAGAATGTGGTAGAAGAAGACCTTAGAAATCCTTAGAGTTCCTGACATTAGGCTTGCTCATGGTTCAGCATTTTCAATGTTAGGTTCTTGACTTGATGGGTGTCAAAGTAATTGTGTGAGAATCAGCTCCAAGAATGGATTTCTCCATCAGTCTTTTAAGCAAGGTAAAAACCAATGAAGATAATTTTTTTCCAATGAAGATAATTTTATCGAATGAATTGTAACTGAGAACAGGTCTTGGCTTTTTAGATACTAATCAAAGAGCAAAATCTAGTAAAAAAGTGGCTTCTATGGTGATCTGCTAAAATAGTTAAAGTTAGAGAAGCTAACTCTGAAGGCTATGGTACCTTTTCTTTTTTAATTCCCAAGGTGTAATTTTTATAGGTTTATCAATGATAAAAGGGTGTCTGTGGGGAATTATTATGAAGAAATTTTAAGAAACCCGAAAGTCACATTGTTGAGATAAAGGCCAGGAAAATTGTGAAGAATTGTTTTCCATCAGGACATATCCATTCTCATTCATTGAGAGTTACAAGGCCTGTTCTAATGAGAATTTTCTTGGGAAAACTTATGCCATACACCTAAAGCCTTGATATTGCCCATTGAGATTTCTTTTTGTTCCCCAAACTCAATGGAAATTTGAAAGGAACATAATTAGACTCTCTAGAAGATGCTCAAAATGATTGTTTTGTTGTGCTGTGAGTGAAAGAGGGCAGAATCCTTCATGGGAAGGAATGTAAACACTGCCTTCAGAAATGTCTCCACTTAGAGGGTGTGTTAACGGCCAAGGTTTCTGTGATTGTGTAGGAGCCATGGTGGCAAGGTAGATTAAACATTGGACCACTAATCCAAAAATGATTGCGTATTCATATGTTTTAACATCATTTGAAAAGTTTGAGTTAAATACGGCGATGCGTAATAATGAACACATGCCAAACTTTATGATGCTCATGAAAAGGTACAGGATGAGAATGCTGTCTTTTTAAGTCAGATCACATTGTTGTTAACACTTTTTTTAGAGTGCAGCTTTGTATCTGAAATAAACTTTCCCCTTACTTAGCTTTGTCACCATTCCTTCAAAGTGTAAATCGGATGCAAATGTTGGTGCTTCAAGAAGCACGGACAACGATGATGACTGAAAATACAGGCTGGGCTAAGCCCTGGTGGTGCAGTGGTTGTGTGTGGCACTGTGGCCCACAGGGCTGATGGTTCAAATCCAGCAGCAGCTCTTTAGGAGCCAGGCTGGGCTTCCTGCTCCCACCAGGGCAGTGATGTGGAGGGGAAAAAAAAGAGAAAATAGAGGCTGAACAGTACAGCAAATGGAAAGAAGTGAAATGCCAGTGGTCTTCAGAAACGCTAGTCAACAACTGGTACAATTTAAAATGTGGCAGTGAGAATTACATAGCATGTGAAATTCTCTGCCTTGCTGAAAGCTACAGTGATTACTAAGGAATGCAGTGGCTTCATTATTGAAGCAAAAGGTATTGATAATTTGGGTACCTACTTACTTGAAGCCTTTTCAATGATTTCAAAGCTCCATGTTCAGTATATAAAGGTAGCTGTGATAAAGAATTTGTTGTGAGTAGGGGTTGGGTCAATAATTCCGAATAGAGAGCAAGTTTACATAAGACAAAAGTACATGGTAAAGCAGCTAGTGCCTATAAAATGCTGCAATTAATTTTTCTTAAATGTTGAAAATATCATTGAGGAGGGAAGTTATTTGCAAGTCTAAATAATTAATGTAGAGTATACTGGCTTATCTTCAGTAGTAAATTCCCGATAGGATCTGTTTTTGAATGAGGGGGTAAATGTGGCAGGAAATAAAGCATCAAAGGGTAGGCGAATGGCATGGCTTGTGGGTAACACAAGGGGGATTATAGTTCAAGTCTTTGCTTGTGTGTTTTCCCCAAATCTAAAGGCGTTTTTGCTGTATCAATAAGGCAAGTCTCTCTGTTATTTAGAAAGCAGATGTAAGGGCTTGGATTACAAGTAGCATCTTTAAAGATTAGTTCCTGGACCATTTTGTCCCTTCTGTGGAACATTATTGCTTGGCCAATAAATGCAAGTTTCAGAGAATGCTCTGACATTTATTTTGGTGCTTTATTTATTTACTATTTACCTTATTTATTTGCCTTTTTATTTATTTACCTTTTGATTTTTTCATGTTTCATGTTCTGGGTGTCACATCTGTGGTGAAGTGAAAAAGCATGTGCAGAACATTATGTATAGTATCATTTCAATCTTGTAAAAAGATAAAGGTCTTATATATATATCTAAACATGGAGAAATTATCTTTATGGATTGTGTTAGTCTGGGTAGACTAGAGGCACAGATTCATAGACACACATGGATATAAGGGTGTGGTTTATATACAAGAGGAATGGGACATAGAAAAAGCATCCCAACACAGTCCATTTCAAAGTCATAAGTCCGATATTAGCCCATATGCCTGATACCAGTCTATAAAGTCTCCTTCCGACTCACGAAGCCACAGGCCAGTGAGTGGAGAGTCCGCGCCAGCAGGGGTCTCCCCATGACTCCTCGCTTCCAGGGCTCAGGGTCCAACCACAGCATCCAGTGGTGGTAGAAGGAACTCAGTGCTGGTAGGGGTCTCCACATGGCTTCTCCAGTCTCAGAGGTCTGGTTCCATCAGGGCAAGTCCGTGTGGCCTCTCCTCTGGCTTCTTCAGCTCCTCGGATGCTGCCATCTTGTCTCGTCCGTAGTTTGTTATCTCTGAGACTAACTCCCAACAACTCGGGAGATAGCTTCTCATCTCCATCTCTCTTCTCATCGAGAGATTTCCCAGAAGCCTCAGGAGAGAGCCATGCCCATATGGGGGCCTCATTGGCTACTCAAAGACTATCTCCTGATTAACAGGCTACACCCCTACATCTCAATCATGAAATTAACATAAGCACATGACCACCACATGGATAAATACTAACCTCTTAATATTTTTGAACGAGAATGCTTGAATTATTACAATGATATTTGTTTTTAGGAAGTTGAAAAATGAGAGATTATATAATATACCTGAGTTTACTAAAATTCCCTAAATTGCAATGGGAATCCAGGTCTGGACCAACTCTGTGGATTCCTGTTTCTTAGTCTAGTTACTAGATATTAATAGAAATTTTAGATAAAATTTTAATTTTAGTCAAATTATTGAATTTTAGGTGAGATTCTTCAGAAGGCCAAGAGAGTTCTTCATTTGTAGCTTGAGGGTAATAAACCCTTGCTTACAAGGATTGCTTCAAGTGTTAAATATAGGAACACCGTATTTAATGCATAGCTAGCTTAGTAATGCCTACTTCAATGCCTAGCACAAGGCCAGGATTCCTAAATGGTAGCCATTATTGTGGTTAGTTCTTTGGTGAACATTCTAGAACAAATTTACATTTTTCTAGTCTTTAATTTTCTTTAGACTTCTGATGAACTTAGAAGTTGACAAAAATACCTGGGATTTCATGCTCAACCATCATGGCATATGCTGTGTCTACATGTAGAGCATTCCATTCACCTTGATTCCTTGCCAGAGCCCGTTTACCAATCTGACCATTGGTATGGGTTGCCAGCGCAGACAAAAAAGTATCTGTGCATTACTTTATTATAGACATAATGTTTACATGCCTTATGTAATTTTCACACTTATTATTTTTTAAAGAAGCAATTTTTGACACATTAATTTTATTCTGAGAGATGGCAGTAGACCATGTTCTATTCTCTTGAGTGGATTTAATATACCTCTACATTCTTATCATGTCTTTATAATAGCTTATAATTATAAGGGATGCTTTTCAAATGTGTTGACTCCTCAGAAAAGAGTGGCTCTGACTTGCAGCTTGCATGTATTTTCCTAATCCCTTAGTGCTTCAGCATCACCAGCTTGCAGTGAGAAAACAATTGGGTTGCAGGACCATGCAGCTCAGCTGTAAAAGTTGAGAAAGCCATCAGCAGTTGTGTCCCGGCCTGTGGGTCCGTAATTCACAAGTCCTGGAAGGAGGAGCGGGAATTTGGGGGACAAGAGATGCGAGAAATGGAGACAAGACAGGATTCTGATCAAGTCTCATTTATTCAAAGAAAAGGCTCAAGTTATAGAGGGAGCAGTGGGGGGAGGATTACACAGGTAAAAGAAACATCTGTTAATCTTCCACTGCCGACTGGTCAGTGTCAGCCTCCACTGCAGGGTCTTAGATAAACCTAAAAGTCCTTGGTATTTACGGCCAGTTCAGAATGCAAACACCACCTAATTAGAACAAATTGCGCCTGTGGAGGCAGAGTGGAAATTTACAGAGCTCAGGCAATAAAGATTGAGACAATGGCCAGGCCTTAATGGCTCCAGGCAGGCAAGGTTATGGCCGGGCCTGTCGGCCCGACAGGTCCCCCTTTTTCATTTTTTCAGATGAATATCCTCCTGGGAACTCCGCCTGTCTTAGGTTGTCAGGACACACACTCAGTCCTTACCTGTCATTGGTCAATGGCCTTTTAATGTGACCATGGCCTGTCTTAGGTTGGTAAAGAGTGCTCCTGATCTTACCCATCATTGGCTGCAAGTTCAGCTCACGGAGGCAGAGGGTCTTATCACCCTGTTCAAAATCGTTCATCTCCAAGCGATGATAATGAATTTACAGGGGCCTTGCTAAAATGGTATCAATCTGTTGTCTAATAAATGCCATGAGCTTGTTGAATACGACTGGCCCTAATGAAAGCAAAAGCAATAAACTAACAAGGGGGCCCAAAAATGGCAAGAGGTAAAGCAACAGTCCATTAAGCCCAGTCCACAGTGGATTGGTGATCAACTCCTTTCTTCTCTTCTCCAAGTCTTCTTGCAGCTGCTTGATTTTGTCTCTTACGATTCCAGCTTTGTTGGCATAAAAACAGCATCTTTCCTGTAAAGCCAAGCAAATACCTCCCTGCTCTGCAGCAAGTAAATCTAAACTTCTATTTTTTTTTTTTTTTTTTTAGGTTTTTGGGCATCACTGCTCTCCGGTTAAACTTCTATTTTGTAATACTACTTCTGCTAAAGAGTCTACTGATCTTGCAAATCTTGTATAGTGCCTGACAAGGCCTGCACACCTGAAATTTACTGCCTAGATAATTTTGTATACTGAGTAAGGGAGACACCCAAATCTGAAGTTCCAGAGGCCACTGCAGTACTGATTCCTAATCCTACAAATAGGGGAACTAGTTGCACTGCTCTTTTAGCTCTTCCTACCATGTGATCAATAGCAGGGATAGGGACAGGCTCATTTCCAGGAATAATATCTATGTCTGGAAGGAGAGAGGCTAGCACACATAACCCTGTCCAATTGCTGGGTAACTGGGTAAAAGCCCTATTGTTGCCACAAACAAAAACTGAACTATTAAGGGCACATAAGGGGCCCGTAACATTAATAACACTAGAACAAGAAATAAATTTTGTTAATTCCACATAATCTCACAGGTATTGTTAAGGGAGGAGGAAAATAAGCAAGTCACATTCATTAAACTGCAAAGGTTGGATTGTAAAAGGAGAAGTCAAGTCACAATAACTACCTTCAGAATACTTAGTAAAAGGACTAGGTAATGCAAGAGGGATGGGGTATCCCTGCTGCATTTTTTCAGGATATATTTCTGTAAAAAAAGAAAAGAATATACTCTCAGGGGGAAATCTCTTACCTGGATTGAGGGTTGTCATCAATTTGTTTCACCAGTCGTTCTGGCAGCCATCTGGCTGCATTATATTCTTGAGAGTAAATGCAAACTGAGCCCCTTCCCCAGATTAACACTTGGTCTGGGCCATGCCATGAATTGTCCAGTGGGTCTCTCCATTTTACCATGGCAAATTGCTTTTGAGACTCAGGGTGCCAAAAACGATCCGCAGCAGATTTCCCATGATCATCCAATGTTAAAAAATTTCTTATAAAAAGAGTGTGGTTAAGAATGTTTCTGGGGGTGCCTTTAGTGGGGTACCATTCCCCCTTTTTTATTTTTTCAATAGCAGTTTTCAAGGATAAATGGGCTCTTTCAACTACACCTTGCCCCTGGGGGTTGTAAGGGATTCCTGTAATGTGCTTGATCTGTAATTGATTACAAAAGTTTTTAAAGGTTTTTGCAGCATAGCCAGGGCCATTGTCTATCTTTATTTGTTTGGGGACTCCCAAAATAGAAAAACAATGCAACAGATGGGCCACAGCATGCTTGGTTGCCTCTCCTGTTTGGAGGGTAGCGAGAATGAACTCACTATAGGTATCTATGCATACATGAATATATTTGAGATTTTCAAACTCTGCATAGTGGGTGACATCCATTTGCCAGATCGAGTTAAGTACTAGTCCCTTAGGGTTAATTCTCAAATGGGGGAGTAGTAGAAATGTCACACAAGAAGTGCATTGCTTAACAATCTGTCTGGCTTGCTCTCTAGTTATTTTAAACATCAGTCTTAGGGACTGGGCATTCAAATGATGCAAGGCATGAGTGGCTTGGGCCTGTTGTAAATTGCCGGTCATAACCATGGCCACCATTTTTGTAGTTGCATCGGCAATCTCATTACCTCGAATCAGAGGCCCCGGTAGGCCTGAATGAGCCCTAATATGTCCTAAGAAAAAAGGAGCAGTTTTTCTATCAATGAGTTGTTGGCAGTGCAAAAATAATTTTGCTGTTTTTGACACATGTTTGATCTGCGCAACAGTTTCTAAAAGGGGTACCGAATGAGCCAGATAAGCACTGTCAGTTTAAATATTAAGCGCTTGATTGGGAAAGGCTGATAAAACTGCAATCATAGCTTGTAACTTTACCAACTGAGCAGAAGTAAAACTTGTTTTAAATTTAATTACTTGGTTTGCAAATGAATAGCCAGCAAGTCCTGTGGATGACCCATCCGTGAACACTAGTAAAGCATCATCCAAAGGTTCCTTACTAGTAACTTTGGGGAAAACAAAGGCATGTAATTTGCAAAACTGAATTAATTTATTTGGTGGATAGTGATTATCCAATCTACCTGCATAAGAGGCACATGTCTCCATGTTCTGCAATAACCAATTAATCTGGGATTTGTAATAGGGTTGTATGATATTTGAAGGCTCTATACCAAAATATTTTGGGCTTTTCTTTGGATTTTTTCCCGTTTTTTTTTTTGCAGTAAACGAACCTGTAAAAGCTGTTAGCAATCATCCCAGGTGGGCTAATGGGTGTGGGATATTATACACAAATTATTAATTTGATGTCCTTCACATGTCTCACACTGTAATCTTTTTTACTATGAATCTTTCTAACTATGAACACATTCACTTTTTCTTTCTTTCACACGTCTCACACTATACTATGAACACATTCACTTTTTCCTTTAAACAACTTAAGCTTTTAGATTTCTTTCACATTCTGGCACAGCCAGACATTCTTACTCTGCCCTTACTCTAACCTTCTGAAACTTACTCTGACCTTTTGCGACTTACTTTGACTTTCTAGACTTAAACATTCACTGAAATGAAAATTGTATTAACTGTTAGCAAAGGGTTAAAGATTCTATTGGGAGTAATTACTGCTGCATTGCATCAAGGTTACTCATAGCACTTTAAAGAGACAGGAGGGGTAACAGTTTGCCTTAAACAGAAAATACCAACCAGAGTTTTTGAGCCCACCCACGTGTCCCAAGTAAACCTTCCTGGCCTGCATATGGGGTGGATTAAAAGGGGTCTTATCTGCTGTCTTGGGTGTCATGCCTGCTGCTGGCACGGAGGGCATGGCCATGCTGATGAGTGGCTGCTGGGGGAGCCTGGGTATTGTTATGTAGATTTTGGCTGTCAGCTCTCAGAGAAGTGGGAGAGGTGACCAATTGCTTTTTAGCGAACTTTGAATGATTTAAAATTCCGCACAAACTTTTAACAAACTTATTTAATTGTAGAAGTAACTTAGCAAACAGACATTTTTTCCCCTAATTTTACCAATAAAGTTACAGGTTTGATTAAGCTGTATTGCCCTTTAGGCTTTTTGTACTGTAACATAGTACAACCTTGCCTTAGGCTGCAATAGGCTGCTTCTCTCACACCCTCCATGCTGGAATTAGCAAAAATCAGCAGGGGAGTTTTAGTCCCTCCTGAATATCCTGAGGGAGTAACTTTAAATGCATTTCCTTCATTTTCTAAATCCATGTGGAAGTGCTATTGTCTCCCCACTACCACACTGCTAAAGACCTTTTAATTTAATATAGGGTAGTCAAGCATAAGTATTGTTTTCTGATAAGGAAAAACATCTAGAAATACAAGGCAACAAAAATTGACTTAAGCAATATTCCTTTACAAACCATGATATACCAGACTTTATCACTGCTTTAATTTCATCATTATAATACTGATTAATAATTCCATTAACCTTCTGAAAACTCTTTAAATTAATATTAGACTTTTCCAATAAACATTCCATAGTTCTTTTGGGTAGTGGACCCCAAGAACCACTCTTAATAACTTCTGATTTAATTACAGCTTTTGGTTTTTCCTCATTATTCTGATCGACTTCAATATCAATCTTAGTTCCTTCATTTCCTTCTTAGCCCAAACCTTGTCCAGGGCTATACCCCTGAGCTAGCATTTGTGCAGTAACTACATCGTTAGGGCTGCACATCATGATTTTCATCTAAGAAAGCAAATCTCTGCCCCAAAGGTTAACAGGCAGTTGAGGGATGACAAAGGGTTTGATGAGGTCAGTGTTTCCTCTCCATTTTTCCAAGTAAGGTATTTAGCACTCTGTTTGGGATTGGTGCTTTGATCCATACCCCATAAATTAGTTAAAGTTTCTGAGGTAGGCCAGGTAGGGGGTCAGTCTTCCTGCCTGATGATGGCTACATCAGCTCCTGTATCCATTAAACCTGTAAATGATTTGCCTTCCAGCCACAAAGTCAGATAAGGTTTCTGATTAGTAACCGGCTGCACCCAATACACATTCGAGGATCGGGTGTTGACTCTTATTATTAGTCCTAATCAATGGCAGCAAAATCAACTGTGCTATTCTTTCTCCCTGAGGAATAGTGATGACATTACTAGCAGCTTTGGCCATAATTTTAATTTCTTCAGTAAAATTATTATTAATTACTTTTGGGTAAATTTGTAAACTTTCCATGGTAACACTACTTCTTTCTAAAATCAATCCAAAAATTACAGGGGGCAAAGGACCGTTTACTCCAGTGCTTAAGGCTTGTGTTCCCATTTCAGGGGTTAGTACTGTGTGGGAGGAGGAACAGAGGTCCAGTCCTGCGCTGCCTGGGGTGGCTCGGCAGAGGCTCGAAACGGATTGTTGTTGCTGGCTGGAACAAAGCTGTCTGCCCCATAAACTTGTTTCGGGGCCTGGGGCTGGCCTCTCATCCCGTTTCCCGACTGTAGAGGAATGGGGCTACCAGAAACGTCAGTCCTAGATTTACATTCACTGGCCCAGTGTCTTCCCTTTCTGCATTTTGGGCAAATTTCAGGAGAGGGCAATGGCTGTGTCTCCCTCTGTAAGGTATTAAAAGGGTGACGGAAAGAAGAACATTCTCATGCAAAATGACCATATTTACCACATTTAAAACATCCTCGTTTGGTCTTATCTCTGTTGGCCAAAAAATCTTTAACTGTTTGGCCACTAAAGGCAGCAGCCATAGCCAGCCCCTGTTGGTAAGAAGGCTCTATGTCCGCACACAGGTGTATATATCCGTGTAAATCTGTCTTGTTTTTGTGAGGTCGTATAGCTGCCTGACAAGCAGAGTTAGCATTTTCAAAGGCCAACTGTTTGATAAATTCTGAACTAGTTTCTGAACTCCCAAACAGCCTCTCAGCAGCAATTATAAGCCTATTAGTAAAATCTGGGAAATATTCATCAGTTTTTTGTTTAATTTTGCTAAGGGTAACATTGATGTTTCCTTTGACAGGAATTTTTTTTTCACGCTTTAAGCGCTATGGTCTGAATTTGTATATATAACCCAGGGGGATACATTTTTTGTTCTTTTAAAGTAGAGTAATTCCCTTCCCCCAACAACATGTCTTGAGTCCATGGGGTGTCAGTACCAGCATTTTTTTTAGCCATTTCTTTACATGGATCAAAAAATTTTGATTTTCATAGTAAATAATCTCCGCCTGAAAGGATGGACTTTGCCAATGTAGTCCAATCTACCGGGGTGAGCCATTTATCACAAGGAGCTTCTACAAGGCTCATAGTAAATGATGTATTGGGTCCATAAGTGGAGACTGCCTTTTTGAGTTCTTTCAATAACAAAAATTTAAAGGGCTTATTTTTTTTTGTGGGTTCTGCATCCTCATCACTATTGTCATCATTGGCTTCAACCTCAATTACTGGAAAAACCAATTTCTTGCAAGAGCGCTGAAAAGAAGACAAGCCAGAAGGCTTGTCTCGCTTGGACAACTGAGTTTTTGTTTTAAACGTTGACCTAGAAGATACATGTTTTTTAGTACAAGCCTGACTGGAAGGTATCAAAGGAGCAGTAGGCTGTAAAGGGGAAATGTAAGAGGGGGGGTTTGAAGTCGAGGGGAGCCAGTCAGGGTTACGTTATTCAGTGGCCTCTTCTTCTAAGTCATCCCAATCCACCTCTGAAGGGTCAGGGGGTGGTTTATCCACTACAAAGTCTCCGGGGTTAGTCAAATTATGGACTAGCTCTTCATTGCCTTAAGGTGTTTTCAAATCATGTGATTTTAAAGGTAATTTTTCTTCGCTAGCTGATACCTTATGCTCATCGTCATGTAATGAGATGTGATCAAGCTTCAAATCTGCATCAGGACAAGAAGTTTCACAACAAGAGGGCGGCTTACTACTACATTTTAAAATTTCCTTCACTTGGCAAACTGCAGTTATAATTTTTGGGTTATCTTCTTGAATATCAATTAAATCTCTTATCAAATTCCAGTAAGTGAAAGCAGTAACAGGAACCCGCTTGGCTCCAAAAGCCTCGTAATAATCATTCAAAGCGTTCCCTACTCTTTTCCATTTCCTAATATCAATTGTCCCTTCTAAAGGGAACCAAGGGCATAAATTCTTAATAAAGTCAAAAAACTTGAACAAATTCTTTTTCTTCACCTTTACTCCTCGCGTCTTTAAAGCTTCAGTTAATTGTACCACATATTCCTCATGTAAACTTAATTCCTGCTCCATTATTGAGTGCTCTACCCACTTACCTTAAAGCCGAAACTGCAGCAGGTTCCCACAGTGGCTCTGTTATCAGATTTCCTAAGTAGCTAGCTAGCTTCCTCAAGCACTTTCCTCACTGGGTCCTCCGTGTCCAGGCCCCACGTTGGGCGCCGCGTGTCCAGTCTGCGGGACACAGGCGTAATTTGCAAGTCCTGGAAGGAGGAGCAGGAATTTGGGGGACAGGAGACGCGAGAAATGGAGACAAGACAGGATTCTGATCAAGTCTCATTTATTCAAAGAAAAGGCTCAAGTTATAGAGGGAGTAGTGGGGGAAGGATTACACAGGTAAAAGAAACATCTGTTAATCTTCCACTGCCGACTGGTCAGTGTCAGCCTCCACTGCAGGGTCTTAGATAAACCTAAAAGTCCTTGGTATTTACGGCCAGTTCAGAATGCAAACACCACCTAATTAGAACAAATTGCGCCTGTGGAGACAGAGTGGAAATTTACAGAGCTCAGGCAATAAAGATTGAGACAATGGCCAGGCCTTAATGGCTCCAGGCAGGCAAGGTTATGCCGGGCCTCATGGCTCCAGTCAGGTAAAGTTGTGGCCGGGCCTGTCGGCCCCGGACACAGTTGCACATGGAGAATTGTTTGGCAGAAAAGAGGCTGTGGTGTTTCTTATCATATTTATTTCATAATTTAATTTAATTGGGAGAATGATGTACTTATAAAATTTCCCCAAGAGAAATTAAAATAAAAATATTTAGTCAGGACTTTCTAGTCAGATTCTATTGGAAACCATATATATCTATATAGAGAAATATAGATATATTATAAATGTGCGATGAAGACAGAACTTTTCCACAATTATTATACTCCAAATATTAAGCAAACTGTTTACCAGCATTTCATATGGAAGTTAAGTTAGCTGCTCTCATTGTGGTTCCCAGTTATTTAAGGCCTTTGTGTTATCTCACAACAGAGCTAACTCCCCTGCTGTTAGGATGATGGTTCCCTTCCTTTGAAGCCTGTGGTCAGATTCTCATGCTGAAGTTAATAATCTCTAGCCTAACCTGTTTAGCCACCTCCAGGAGTCTGGGGTCTACTCTCATTACATGGGACCCTGAAAGCTTCCTTTCCTATAACGTGTGCATATGGCACAACTCCTTGCCTTGATGTATGTCCTTGCTTGTAATTAGGGGCCTGGCTTAGCCCCAGAGGGTGTATAGAGATGGGACGTAGGAGGTCCTCTCTCTCCTGCCTCTCTCCTGCCCCTCAGCGCCGGATGCTCTCCCTCATCATGTAATCCCTTCCCCCACTCTCTCTCCACGTGGACCATCTAGCAGGGCGGAGATGAGCATGTACCATGAAACGATATATGTGTAACTCCTTTTGTTCTTTTCTCTCTCTCATGATCCCTATATTGTTATTATAATAAATAATAATTATTGCTGCACAACTGCCTGTTGAACTCTTGCTGTGAGTATATCAGAAGCTGGACACCTTCTGATACATATATGTAGAGATATAGATACCTGTGATTTCAAAATGTTCATGCGATGGAATTAAAAGATAATGGTATATTTCCATGAATTGTTTGAAGGGCCCGTGTGTGTACGTGTGTAGAAAGAAAAGTTGACTGGTTAATTTATTTCAAGGGATAGTCTCATACAATTGTGAGGGCTGAGAAGTTCAAAGTTCATAGGTCAGGTGGCAACCTGTAGACTTCTACAGGCTTCCCACGATAGATCAGGCAGGGGAACAATTTCAGAGGGAGGGAGAGTTTGATCAAAATACTCTGAAGGCAGAACACCCACTAAATAAGCTTCCTACTTAAATGATGATTATATCACAGTAGATTAAATTATGGAAAGTTAGTACATTTCCTTTTTATTAGTTGGGATTCAATACATATGACATATCATTCCATATTTCAATCATGTCAATCAAACTGTACAAATGATACCACATCAGTTTCCAACCTTTCTTTTTCTACATGGACTCCTTGACGTTGTCTTCCTTTTAACCCTCCCTCCCCCGCAACTGTACCCTGCTATCCCTGGAAAGTAATTATAAAGTAATTATATTTCTGTATGAAAAAGCAACTAGACTAGTGTTTGCCTATACAACTAGTGTTTGTACCATAGCATAGCCAAGTTTACATATAAATTAATCGTCATAAACACATTTACAATTCTTGAAACAAACAAACAAAAGCTAAGGATTCACTAGGGACTCAGGAGGCACTATGAATTAAGCTTTGAGCTTCTGACTGCAAGATCAGCAGTTCAAACCCAATAACCGCACCATGAGAGAAAGATGAAACTGTATTCCCAGAAAGATGATGTCTCTGAAACCCAATTAGAGTCATCCCAGTGAGTCCGCAGTGTTGCTGTGAGTCAGAATTTATTCAGTGGCAGTGGGTTTCTTTTGCCTGAGGTTTAAGGATTCTCTTTAACTGAATAATAATTTAGTATTCTCTGCCCAGTAGTAGAACCCTAGGATGCACTATCATTGGTACAATACCCGTAACAGGGAAATGTTGCATAAATGCTTATTACTGTGATCCTAGAAGCTGTACCACTGGAATTTTAAATACAAGTAAGGTCGATCATGATGGACAAATTTCAGCAAAGCCCACAGGCTAACAAAGAAAAGCAAAAAAGAAGAAGAAAAAAAAGAAACGAAAGAGAGAGAGAGAGAGAGAGAGAGAGAGAGAGAGAGAGAGAGAGAGAGAGAGACAGTTCATTTATAAAGGAGTAGGCACTGAAAACCTCACGAACACATATTAGAGTACTGACTAATAGAGTGCTTGAAGATCCCAAAATAGAGTAGACTTTATCTATGTGGATGGAGGAGAGCAGAGCATCTGGCACCTCCATTTACTAATTTACTTGAAATGAGAAGAAACTGCTGTAAGCACCCATGAGAACGTGTGATGTACGAAGTATGTCTTGGGGATGAAGACAGCACTTTTCCACAGTTATTATACTCCAAAATATTTACCAGCATTTGGTGGGGAAGTGAGCTATTCCCCCTGAAACTCTCGGTTATTTGAGACCTTTGTGTGTCTCAGAATAGAGCTGACTCCCCTGCTGTTAGGATGATGGTTTGCTTCCCTTGAAGCCTATGGGCGGATTCACATGCTGCTGTTAATGATCTCTAGTGTGACCTGTCTAGCCACATCCAGGAGTCTGGGGTCTGGTCTTGTCATGGGACCCTGGTAGCTCTCTTTCCTATAATGTGTACACATGCCACAACCCCTTCCTGTGATGTATGTCCTTGCCTGTAATTAGGGGCCTGGCTTGGCTTCAGAGGGTATATAAGGATTGGACATAGGATAGAGGCCCTCTCTCCTGCCTCTTTCTCCTACCTCTCTCCTGACCCTCTCCCTCATCATGTAATCCCTTCCCCCACACTCTCTGTCTCCAAGTGGACCACCAAGGGGGCGGGGGAGAGGTGAGTGTGGGATGAAGACAGAATTTTCCACAATTATTGTACTCTAAAATATTAAGCAAGCAATTTACCAACATTTAGTGTGCTAGCCATCCTCACTGAAACTCCCAATTTTATGAGGGCTTTGCATGACTCAAGTTAGGATAGTGATCTGCTTCCTTGTGGCCTACGGGTGAGATTCAAGAGTTATTGTCAATGACCCCTAACTATATAGCCCTGTTCACCTACCCCCAGGAGTCTGGAGTCTTTCCTTATCACATTCCTCTCCTCTTAGTCATGAGGCATTCCTAAACCATTATTGTATTATAGCCCTTAAGACAGAAATGATGTGCCTATTAGGCTACTTAAAGGGGGGGAAATTAATGTTCGGGACACTCACTCCTGACCCATGTTGCTGACCCTGAGCGCCAGACGCTCTCGGCTCCTCACCCTCATCATGTAACTCCCTGTCCCTCTCCATCTCCACGCGGACCACCATACGGGGAGGAGGTGAGCATATTACCCTGATGTTATGTATGTCTAACTCATTGTTACTTTCTTTATCTCTCTGCCATGATCTCTATATTGTTATTAAAGTAAATAATAATTATCGCTGCACAGCTGCCTCTTGAACCCTTGCTCTGTGAGTATATCAGAGGATTGATCACCCCCTGATAGGTGAGCATGCTACCATGATGTGAAATGTGTCTGTGTCTGACTCTTATTGTCTCTCTCTCTCCTGCTTTCTGTATCTTTATGATAATAAATAATAATTATCACTGTACAACTGCCTATTGAACCCGTGCTGTATGTATCAGAAGCTGGCCTCTTCTGATAGTGTCTTTAGGAAAACTGGAAGTAAAAAATGAAACAGACATATACTAAGCATTAATGACCTGGAATGGACTGCTATTGGCTGTTTTGAATCAGACAGTCACATGGTTTAATAAGCTGTGAATGAGAAATTCAAGAGGAGCGGTGTCCCATCAATCAAAAAGAAAATCTCAAAATATATCTTGAATTTGACTGAAGTTTATGGTAACATTAACACACCTTAAAGAAATACCACTTAATCACAAATGTTAAAATTTATGTATTAACCACAAAAACTAATGATGAAGAGATGAAATAATTCAATATACTTTTGCATCTTGAAATAGATGAAACATGCAATCAAGTACCATTGATAATTGCTGGTAATTGGAACATGAAAATTGAAAATAAAGAGGAAGGACCAATAGCTGGAAAACACAGCCTTAGAGATCAAAATGAAGATGGAAATTGAATGAGTGAATTCTGCAAGACCAATGGCTGCTTTATTGCAAATACTTTTTTTTCAAAACAGCATGAATGGTGACTGTAAGTGTGGATCTAGCGAGATGGAAATAACAGAGATCAAATTGACTCCATCTGTGGGAAGAGTCAAGGGAGAAGCTCAATATCACCTGCCAAAATGAATTCAGGGGCTGTGATTATTATTTGCTCATATGGAAGTGTAGGTTAAAGCTGAAGAAAAGTTAAACAAGTTCATGAGAGACAAAATATGGCCTTGAATTTGTCCCACCTCAATTTAGAGACCATCTCAAGAACAGATTTGACTTATTGACTCCTAATGACTGAAGACTAGTTGACTTCTGAAAGACGTCAAGAACGTACAGAAGAAAGCAAAAGGTTATTAAAAACATAGAAAAAGGGGGAAATGGAAATCAGAAGAGACTCTGAAACTTGCTCTTGAACATAGATTGTCTACATATAGCAAATGAAAGGAATGATGAAATAAGAGAACTGGTTAGAACATTCTTGTTCTTAAGGGTCCTATCAGTAAACCTGGTCTCTCTTATGATTTGGGGTTTGTTCCACATTTTTCTCTCACTCTAAGACCTGCTAGTGTGATCCTTTTCAGAGCACTTGGTAGTGATAGCTGAGCATCATTCAATATTTTGGTCTCAGGGTTGTGGAGACTACTGTGTATATACTCTATTGGACTAATGCTTCTGTTTGTCCTTTGATCTTCATAATTTTTCCCTCTGGACAGAGAAATGAGTTGCACCTTAGATGGTGGCTTATAAGTTTTTTTTTCCTTTTTTTTAACCCTAACCCTAATGGCTTATAAGCTTTTAAGACTCCAATTGCTACTAACCAAAGCAGAAGAAAGAACATTTTCTATGTGAACTATGCTATGTCATGACCTTGGTATCCCCCAGTATCAACAACTCATTCCACCAAGGTATCTGGTTACGGTTGAGAAGTTTTCATAATTTTGCCACCTGTATGCTCCAACATATTTATGGGTATATTTGCTGCAAAGATAAATGCACATGTACAAATACAGTTGGTCCAATCTGTGTATATATTGGGTGCATACTCCTACTCTCTCTCTAACATCTTTTTAGCAAACATTTTCCTACTGAGTCGGAACATAACTTCAGAATCCTTTTGGATTCCAAGCTTCAAGTAAAGTGGAGGAAACCTATTGAGCTTCTCAATTTATTAATAATGCATTCATTTACTTTAGTCACATCTTTTCTGAGATGACAGTTTAATTTTAAAAATTAAGTCAATTGGCAGGGAGTATGCAGTAGATAAAAAGTTATGTTTTGACTAAGATGTTCACTATTCAAACCATGGCTTCAATGGCAAAGTTTGACCAGTTTGCACAACTCATGCTACAATCACTGTTGCTGTGTGAATTAGTTGACACACATGCAGGATCATATTAGCTAAGTGTGATAGTGTCCCAAATTTCCCTTCCTTTGAAATAAATTTCACTCTGGCCATTGTTCTTTGCCATCTTTCCAGTTTATAGTTTCTGTTTTTACTCCTCGAAAATTCATTTCCATATCCTAGTCTTGTAGCAGATGGAGAGATCTATGGCCTGGCATAACTTGGAGATTCTCTCTGCTAATTCACTACTGTTGAGTAATATTTATAACTTGGGCTTAGTATGAAAGGTGGAATGAAACTGAGCTTCATGCCATATTGCAGTGGAATAAATCTGAGCTTCATGCCATATTGCAGTGGAA
>PVJH01017728.1:0-47072 GCA_004026705.1 Nesogale talazaci | reverse complement strand
AGAGAGAGAGAGAGAGAACCATCTTAGCTCACCATGCTTTGAGGACGGCATTCCTCTTGGAGCAGCCAATGGACAGAGTAGACTGTAGCCGTACCACAGGACACGATATCCCCTCACTGACCCACAGCGCTATAGGGTGGGGTGGGGGCAACACTGGAGACACAGTGCAGAAATTATGCCCAGTCTGCCCACACACACAGAGGATGTAACATAAAGGGAGCTCAACAGAGCAACAAGGAGTACAAAGCAACAAAGTACCCAAGGAATTCTGAAAATAGACTCTGAACTCAGTGGGTAGAGGTGTTGTGCAGGACTTGGCACTGCATCCAACCCTATTGGAAAACATTCATAGGGTTTCTTTGTTTCTTTTTCTTCTCACTCTCTCTTTTTTTTCCCCATGTCTATCTATATAAGATAGGCAGGATAAATAATCCCACGGAGAAAACAATGGGACTAATGGTTCCAGGGGGACAAGGGAGAGGAGAAGGTAGGGGGAGAGTGGGGGGAGTCAACAAACTCAGGAACAAAGAAGCAACAACAGATCTAAAATTGATGGTAAGAAGGGCATAGAATGCCTGGTGGGGATCAGTCAAGTGCAACGGAGCCAAGAAGTACAGAGAGCTGAATGGAGATTGAACATGATACCAAACATAGAGGAAAGAACTAGGAGTCCAAAAACATGTGTGAGGGTATAAACATGGGCACATGCATATGTAAACATAGTAATATGTAACTAAAGGTATATAGGTCTATGTATATATATATAGGTTAAATATTAAGGTAACAGATGGACATTGGGCTTCTACTCAAGTCTTCCCTCAATGCAAGAGCACTGTCCTAATAACCTGGCATTCTGTGATGCTCACCTTCGCGACACGATCACTGAAGATAAAACAGGTACAAGAGGTAATGTGGTAAAGAAAGCTGATGGTACACAGTTATTACAAGATAAAGCATCCAGGGTCTTAAAAGCTTGAAGTTAAACAAACAGCCATTTATCAGAAAAGCAACAAAGCCCACAGGAAAGAAGCACCAAACCATGTGATCACAAGGTGTTCATGGAATTGGGTATCAGGCATCAGAAGACCCCACAATCATTTCAGTTTGAATGAGAGGAATCAGAATGGAGACCCAAAGCCTATAGTTAGCCAAAAGGACATCCCCTCACAGGGATCTACATATAACCTCCTCTCTGGGGCAAGGCCAACAGGAAAGTGAGTGAAGGGACACATTGGGCAGTGTACGATTTGAAAAAGCAATAACAATTTGTAAATTATTAAAGGTTCATGAGGGGAAGGGGGGAAGGGAGATATGGGGAGCTGGAACTGGGGGCCTAGGTGGAGGGAAGAAGCTTTAGAGAGTGATGATGGCAACAAGTATGCAAATGAGGCCTGCACACAATTGATGTATGTATGGATCATGAGGGGAGGTATATGAGTACCCAATAAACCAATTCATTAAAAAAGGCAGGGGAAGGGGATGAAGGAGCTTATACCAAGGGGTCAAGTGGAAAATGTTTGGAAATGAATGTGGCAACATGTGTACAAGTGTGCTTGATACAGACGATATATTGAATGTTATAATGGCTGTAAGAGGCCCCAGTAAAATTTTTTTTTCTTTGGCATCACCGCCCTCAGGTGGTGGGAGTAGGAGGGAAGCCCAGCCTTTGCTCCGTGGAGCTGGAATCAAACCTCCATCCCAGTGGGCCACAGTCCCGCACACAACCACTACGCCACCAAAAAAAATTTTTTTTAAATATGGCCTGCGGAACCTTGGTTGGGTGTACTGCATGTTCTGGAAGTTTACTATAACACAAAAGCTCCCAGCATTGGGTCAGTTCCTCCTTCACTCAGTGTTGCTTGTGCAGTCTAAGAAAACATCGTCAATCTGGTGCTTTATGTAACCAGGCAAAACCAAACACTAAGCTCTTTACTGGGAAATGACACAATAAATGATAGGAAATAATATTGACCAGAAATCTAGAGTTCACGCATGGTGGGGGGTGGGGGGGACAATGTGTGTGGAATGCTTGTCTTTCTACTAACATTAGAGATTAACTTAACCTATGTCATTTATAACCTTCCAATGGAAATATTCCAAAGACTTTTGATGATTAATGATAGAATGAAACTGATTCCTTCAACCTGATGTTTCATCCCCCTATGAAGTCCATCACCATCTGCCAAATCAAAGAGACTGAAGCACAGAACTCCAGTATCACTAACACTCTGGGTGATTTTGAAATTCAGAACACAATTAGACCTGGACTACACATCATTATTAAATTACAGCACACTTCTGACATTCTTCTTCCCTTTATTGCCAGATTAAGAGTCATCACTGGACCTGAAATTGCAAGTGATTATTGAAAAGCAGGAAATTACATATAGTAGAGAAGGGGTCAAGCAAATTATATGAGTTACGGTTTTCAAGAGCATACTTCATGCCAGATATTAATTCATTAGCGTTCCTGAATTAAACCATTTGATCTTCATGGCATTTGAGGAAGATAGCTAATGTCATTACCTCCCCTTTTAGAGGAGAACACAGAGACACAAACCCATAGGTAACTTTTCTTATACAATTTTTGAGTGCTAGGGCCAGGGTTAAAATTCTTAGTTTTGCTTATACAGCAACTTTTAGTCTTAAGGAAAATGGAAAGATAAGGGAGGGTGTGGGGTGGGGGTGGCGGAACTTAGCTAGTAATCACTGAAAGAGTAGTTATGTCTACTGTAAAGAGTAGGGGTGGAAGGAAAAAAATGACAAAATTAAAATCTGAACACAGAAGGTACGGAATGACAAGCCAGGCATGGCAGATAGAGAGTAGAGGCAGCAAAGACCACAAAAATGTCCAGTGATATGAAGTCTAGCCAGAACTGAAAGATAAAATGGGGATCACGATAGAGGGGGATGAGGAAGCCTCAAAGGACCAGAGGCATATTGTGTGCTTCATCAATGCTGTATTGCACCCTGGTTGAAATCAGCTCGATGACAGTGGGGTTTTCATTTTGGGGGGTTTTCCTTAATCAACAACTATTAACAATTATATCATACCCTTGTAAATTCCACAATACTATGCAACATAAGGAGTAAATCCTAAGATAAGCTAGGAATTTAAGTTAATAATATATCAATACTGGTTCATCAATTATAACAAATTTGTTCTCAATGCAAGGTGTGCATAATAGAACAATGTGCTAGAGGTAGTGGACATGCAGGGAGGTAAATGGGGATGCTGTAATTTCTAATCAATTTTTCCATTATTAAAATTTCTCTAAAAATTGAAGACTACTTTTTATATGTTAGGTAGAGTAAGCCCTGGTGCACTGTGAGTTAGTTAGTTGTTGGACTGCTAAGGACAGCAATTCAAAAATATCAACCTCTCCATTAGAGAAAGATAAAGTTATTTGCTCCAGTAAAGATTTACCAGTTCTGGAACCCTGTGTAGGGTTGAAATGTGTCTCAGTCAATTTGATGGCAATGGTTTTGGATTGGGGTTGGTTTTAAATAGTCTAAAGGGCTGGAAAACCATGCACAAGATTACCATCAAAACACAAAGCCCAATTGGACCTCCACTCGAGTACTTCCTCGGTTCAAGAACACTTTGTTCTATTAAATTGGCATTCCAAGATGCTCACCTTTCCGACACGATCACTGAAGACAAATGTGTGCTTAAGCAAAGGTGGCGAAGAAAGCTGATGGTGCCCGGCTAGCAGAAGATGGAGCGTCTGGGGTCTTAAAGACTTAAAAGTAAACAAGCAGCCATATAGCTCAGAAGCAACAAAGCCCACGTGGAAGAAGCACACTAGCTTGTGAGATCACGAGGTGTCAAAGGGATTAGATATCAGGCTTCAAGAACTAAAAGGCCTAACATCATGTGCTCACTTTCCTCATATGATCGCTGAGGACAAATGTGTGCATAAGCTAATGTGGTGAAGAAAGTTGATTGTGCCCGGCTACCAAAATATATAGCGTCTAGGGACTTAAAGACTTGAGTAAACAAGTGGCCATTCAGCTCAGAAGCAATAAAGCCCACACGGAAGAAGCACACCAGCCTGTGTGATCATGAGGGGTTAAGGGATCCAGTGTCAGGCATCAATGAGCTAAAATTATATTATTATCAATGAGGGAGAGTATAGATTGGGAAGCCAAAGCCCATCAATAGGTGAGGTGACATCCTCTTTGAGAGGGGTTACAAGGAGGAGATGAGCCAGTTAAGATAGAGGGTAAGTAGCAATGAAATATGCAACCTTCCTCTAGTTCACACATGCTGCCTCCTACCCACTATCATGACCCCAGTTCTACCACATAAATCCAGCTAGACCAGGAGATGTACAGTGAAGTTGGAAACTTGGGAAATTTAGGATAGATGATCCCTCAAGACTAGTAATAGGAGTGGTAATACCAGGAGGGTGGAGGGGTGGAGGAATAGAAAGGGAGAACCAACTTCAGGGATCTACACGTAGCCTCACCTCTGGGACACGGACAACAGGGAAGTGAGTGTTGAGACACATTGGACAGTGTACAGTATGAAAATAATAACAATTTATAAATTACTAAGGGTTCAAGGGGGCGGGGGGGAGGAAGGGTAATATAGGGAGCTGATACTGGGGGCCTGGAGGGAGGAAGGATGTTTTGAGAGTGATGATGGCAATAGGAGTGTAGGTGTGGCTGCATACAATTGATGTTGGTATGGATTGTGATGGGAGTTGTATGAGCCTCCAATAAAATGATTCATTTAAAAAAGCACACACACAAAGCCCAAACTTAAACCACAGAAGTACCCAGAGAAGGAACATGCCACTGCACCTTGCCCTGAAGGAAGATGCCATTATGGCCACCAGTGCCACCACATCTGGAGAGTCCACCCCCGCACGTTTCTCCTGTTGCTTGTGTCTGGACTTCAGACTTACAAAGATGCTTCTGACAGAGTCTGGGCCACGTTGGTGAATGTCAGGAGCTGAAGTAAAAAAGAAATAGGATGAAACTACTTAAAACAAGGATGATTTACTCTGGTATGATGGACATGTTTCAGCACTCGGCAGAGGTGATTGTTGTACAGCATTGTACATGTACTCAACGAATTACTCTTCACTCTTAAGTGATTGATTTGATGTTGTGCAGTTTTTTTCACCATAAACATTATTTTTACATCCTAACTATTCTTATATGCCTATCCATCTTTCACCTCTCAACTTTTTTAGATGGTAGGTTGCCAAAAATGCTTCTTGACTAAGCTTTATGATTTTTACAAACGCTTAAATCTTCTACAGTCTGCCTTTATTGACCTTGAATCCTAGGTCTCACCATTGTGAAGAGAGACTCCTGTGAAATAGCTCAGATAAATAATTATTGCATGCCACATGATACATACATAAGTGCTCTTTAACCACCATCACAACATCGACCCTTACAGGCACTCGCTTCCTGTAATTACCACTTATATGAAAATAAACTTCAGCTGAAAGCTATGAGAAAATCAATTCAAAATAGAATCTCTAACTTGCCAACACTGCGGAGATGTTTACCAATATGCATGCCATTTATAGGCACGACTCACTGAACAAACAGAATGTGTTCACATATGGCTCCAAGAATAAATCGTATTGACAGGCAACAAAATGCAGTCAACTCAGAGATTTGTTGACAAATTACCTACAAAAACCAACCCTTTCCCATCGTATGCTTTCTGACAGACCCACCCCACTGATCCAAACCCCCTGCCATCAAGTCACTTCCTACTCATAACTGCTTCCTACTCATATGGTAATATTGATCCCCCACATAGAAGACATTGCTATTGTTTCTTATGCCTTTTCATGGATGGCAGCTGTTGACAGATAGGAATCTTGGATCTGCCTCTTGCATCCAGTAGGTTTAAGTGAAATTAAATCTCTAAATCTGTTTTCCCTTCTTAGAATTGGTTGATCTTAGGATTTTAAGAGTACTAAATATAAGAGATTGATAGCTAGGTACTTACTAAATGATATGTTTACATATCCACACCATATGAACTTACACCGATTTTCCCGTTAGGAATAATTCAGATAAACTGATGAACTTCCTTCAAATTGGCTAGCATGCCTTCTAACAGAACGAGATTGGTTCACAATTGCCTAAGTGTGGCAAGATGGCAGACAACTAATCTGGTGTCAATTTGAGGATTGAGAGTGTAGGGGTGGAGTCTAGCCTGTCAATCTGGAGACAGCCAATGAGACCTCTGTATGGGCATGGCCTTCTCCTCTAAAAATTCTGGGAAATCCAGCAGTATTTTCCTCTTGGAGGCTAGAGAAACTCACTCTTCTCACTTCCTGCGAGACATCCCTGAGGAAAAGCCACATGGATGCAACCAGACCTCTGAAGCTGGAGAAGTCACAGAGAGACCCCTGCCAGCTCAGAGATACTTACACCGCCCCTGGATCCAAGGACTTTCTATCCACTGGCTTGTGATCATCCTGCATTGGGCTTCATTGCCTGTATTTGTGAGTCAGAAGACGACTTTATAGATTGGTGTCAGACTTATGGGCACAATATCAAACTTGTAGCCTTGGGCTGGACTGGGTTGAGATGTTTCCTCAATATTTAACTGCTCTTATATATAAACCTCTTTCTTATTCATATATGCGAATTTATGAATTTGTTTCTCTAGTCTACCCTTACTCTTTACAATGAAGACACGAGAAATCAAATGAAGCAGATACATATGATTTCCCTAGAACCCTGAGTTTCAGAGAAAAGGATAGAGAAGATGCTAAACACAAAGAGAAAACTCGAAGATAAGTGGAACTGTAAATTCCCAGCTGGCTTGACACAGCACAGTCATTATGAACTTTGACAAGCTGTGTTCTAATTAGGGAAATGACCGGCTAATCTGCACAGCTCATCCAGGACCATACCTACACCCACATTAGTGGCTGGCAGCATCTTGTTCCCTATACCCTCTTGGTAACCAAAAACATAGCCAGCCCACAAGCTCACTTATCCCCCAGCCTGTTATACCTCCATCTGTGCAGTCCCTGCTGCATCTGAAGGTAGAGATGTGCCCTCCTGGGTTGGGCTCTAGAGGCAGGCCTGTCCTGAGTGTGAGGCATATGCTCTTTGCCTCCTCAGGCAAGCAGAATCCACAAGGCTCACATGGAGACCTTAACCCCAGCCACCTCCTGGGCTGGCAGGAATTCCATCAGCAACTACAATCCCTGCTCACAGGTGCCCTTTGGGAACCCAAAACTCTTTCTGGGACCAGGTGCCCTACTGCTAGCCATCTTTTACACGGGTAGGAATTCTGTCCAGGTCCAAATACCCTGCTTCCACCCCTCCTGTCCCCGTGGCCTCTGTGGTCAGACTGAGTGCCCTGTCTCTGGAAACAACCCCAACTAACAGGAGCACCACCCCCCGGTGCCCCGCCCCTGCTACCCGGTTTTTCTTTTCCTTTGACATCTTTATCTTCCACTATTTTCTTTTCATGATTTTTTTATCCCCTTTCTTCTACTTCCTTTTTCTTTTTATGCCTTTGCTTTTTCTTTACTCTGTTCTTTTTCTTTTATTTTTTTCGCCCTCTTTAGTTTTGCTTTTTGCTTTTTCTCTTTCCTTTATTTTTTCTTATTTTTATTTTTCTTGTTTTCTTCTTGCTGGAGTTAGCTATTTTTTTCTATTGTTCATTATTCATCTTAAAATTTTACTGCTATCTTTTGTTGTTTTTACCATTTTATTTTTTCCCTTTTATTTATGTATTTTTGTTTTTTGTTTTTGGGGCATCACTGCCCTCTGGTGGTGGGAGTAGGAGGCCCAGCCTTGCTGCTGGATTTGAACCTCCAACCCAGTGGGCTGAAGTTCCACGCACAACCACTATGCCACTGGGGCTCAGCCTATTTATGTATTTATTTTTATCAACTATGACTGAAGACAGAAATTGTGACCACATCGAGCAGTTACACACACATCCTGCAGATTGTGGTAGCTGGATAAGGGGCATTATCTGCTCCTGATCATTAGTAGACAGTGACTAACATAAGCCCACCCAGCCAGCAACTGCTCTTTATGAACAGCAGAGAACTTTGTGCAAACTCCCACCCCCTATCACACTCACCAGGAGACAATGGTGAGCACGTAAGTGGTACCAAGTTAGTAAACAGAGTGACATCTCCCACCCTCTCATTCCCAATTAAATATGAATACAATACATAACATCTCAGAAGTAACAGAAAGCACCAGTTTACACGACAAAACAAAACAAAATAGAGTGGTTCAAGCAAGTGACCAAAATACAGAACTAGGAGCTATTTCTCAGGGAGAAATGGCATTGGAAGCACCTTGTAAGGAACTCATAAGAATTATATTTAGATTCTATATTAGGTTGGGTTCTCTAGAGAAGCAAACCAGTCGTACTTTCATTTGTTTGTATATAGAAAGAGATTCACATCAAAAAATTACTTAAAGAGTACTTAAGTCCAATCTGGTTCAAGTCAAGCTTCTCCTGACTCATAGATGCTGACAAACAGGAAGCAGGATGATGAAGCAGAGCCAGCAGGGGCACAAGCGGGCGGATGCAGAGGTAAAGGAGTCTGAAGTTTAAAGCCATTTTCTGAACCACATAGCTATCTACTTCTTTACCATATCCTCCCCTTATTATTATGGTTTTTATTTCTTTTACCTCACTAAAGGTTTCCCAAAGAAGATCTTGTGGACAAGCCCTTGCCACCCTTTTCTTCAGCACAACTTACCTGAACTTTTTCCTCAACAATGTAGTTTTTAATTCTTTAAAAATATATCTTTGTGAAACAAATAATTCAAATATTTGTTTAAATATTTTAAGGATAACATTTATTTAATTACTCTCCACTATAAACTCTATTCTATGCCCTTCAAGAAAGATCTACCAAGATGACTCATTGGGTATCATAAAAAAAACATTCTCCATGCCTCTAAGCTGACATCTCTGTGTTGACTTGAACTGAAACAGAAGAATAGATCTCCTTAGAAGCCACTGTTTGATTAAACATGCTTTTTGAAGGTACCCAAATGAGATAAAAAACAAGCATACTGTTGGAAAATGTATCTGGATCCATTCATTCACTGATTACAGAAGCATGTTCAAACACATCTTGTTTGGAATAAAGTGAATCATGTATGAACTAGAACCATAATGGAAACACATTTATACTTACCTCTATAGTTATCGTAATTTTTAAGTTGTATTTATTGATGTACACATGCTATAACATGGATGAACCTTGAAATTTTTGTGCCAAGTGAAAGAAAGAAGACACAAAGGCGACATATTATATAAATATAAATATCATTTACATAAAATATCCATAATAAGTAAATCCATACAGACAGGAAGTAGATTAGCGATTGTCAGGAACAGTTGGAAGGGAAGAATGACTAGTTTCTACTATTGGGAATGAGACCTCTCTGGGCGCAACTCTATTTCACAGCTGGATAGTGGTGATGGTTATTCAGTATGGAAGTGTATGAAATGCCCCTGAAATGGAAGTTATATGAATTTTGCCTCCATTGCAAAAGAGTGAGAAAACAAAAGGCAGAAATCAAACTTACAAAAGCAGATACAAAAATTATAAGATTCATCATATACAATTGGTATATTTACTATATTTTAAGAAATAAACATTAAAACTGTGAGGCAAAGAGAATTTACAGAGGTATAAATACAGGCATGAACATAGGTAAATATATTTATATATGATGATGGGGAAATAGATCTACATGCATATACTTATAGTGTTAGTATTAAGGCAGCAGATGGGCATTGGATTTCTACTCAAGTACTTCCTGAATGAAAGAACACTTTGTTCTATTAAATTGGCATTCCATGATACTCACCTTCCTGACACGATCACTGAAGACAAATGTGTGCATAAACAAAAGTGGTGAAGAAAGCTGATGGTGCCTGGCTATCAAAAGATACAGCATCTGGGATCTTAAAGGCTTGAGGATAAATAAATGACCATCTAGCTGAGAAGCAACAAAGCCCACACAGAAGAAGCACACCAGCCTGTGTGACTATGAGGTGTCGATGGGATCAGGCATCAAAGACCCAGAACAAAAAATCACATCAATGTGAATGAGGGAGAGTACAGAGTGGAGACCCAAAGCCCATCTGTAGACAATTGGACACCCCCTTACAAAAGGGTCACAAGGAAGAGATGCCAGTCAGGGGGCAGTATAGCATTATAGAAACACATAACTTTCCTCTAGTTCCTTAATGCACCCCTCACTCTCAGCTCCACTATCATGACCCCATTTCTACCTTAGCGATCCATCTTAGACAAAAGAATGTACACAGGTACAGATAAGAGCTGGAAACACAGGGAATCCAGGACAGATAAACTCCTCAGGACCAATTATGAGAGTCGTGATACCAGGAGGGTTAAGGTGAAGGTGGCGGGGTGGGGGGGAAGGGGAGACTAATCACAATGATCTACATATAACCCCATCCCAGAGGGATGGACAAGAGAAAAGTGGATGGAGGGAGACATCTGTCACTATAAGACATGAAAAAATAAAAATAGCTTATAAATTATCAAGGGTTCATGAGGGATGAAGGGTGAGAGAAAGAGGATAAAAAAATGAGGAGCCTATACCAAGGGCTCAAGTAGAAAGAAAATGTTTTGAAAATTATGAGGGCAACAACTGTACAAATGTGCTTGGCACAATGGATGGATGTACAGATTGTGAAAAGAGCTGTACATGCCCCTAATAAAATTAATATTAAGAAAAGAAGAAACTATTAAGCCAAAAAAACATAAATGTCTCACCACTATTTTTTTAACCATTGCCATTGAGTGTTTTTGTATTCATGGTGATGCCAAAGTGTCACGAGTAGGACTGCTCCAACAGTTTTCCTCACTGTAATTTTTACCAAAGCAGATCACCGAATATTAGCTCCAAGCTATCCCTGGGTGGGTTTGGAACTCTAGCCTTTGGTTAGCAACTTCGTACAAACGAGGTGCCCCACCCAGGGACTGGCACCTGCCAAGCCGTGCAAAACCAGTCATAACTTCTCCGGTACCACATGGACCTACGAGGCCTTCTCCTAGTTTAGGCACACACCCATTACTTCATAAGCTCCTAGAGGCAAATTATGTAAAAACAAATGTACAGTAATCTATAAATGAATTTTAAACTTTGCAAATTTTAGTTGATTTACCTCAGAGGTAAGTCAATCTGATTTAGAAACTCAAATTTTGATTTCCCAACTACCCACTGACTCGAGTATTAAGTATTTAGTAACTAACTTGTTGAAAATACCTCCTTTAAGTCAAGTAACAAAATAAAATTTACTTCCCCAGAGACTTGTTTTATAGTGTACATCTCAATCTTCTGAGTAAATGAAGCATCCTTATTAAATCCTGCGACAAACGATGTTGCATCAGTTCTCAGGAGGGTTATTCAACAAGTTCTTATAGGCACTTGGAGTCTTTCCAGAAGTTACAAATATGTATACTTAAATATATAGCTTATTGATTTCAAAGTCAAATAGGTATAAAGGGCAGGCAGTAAAATACTTTTTGCTCATTTTTACCCAAAGTTCCCATAATCTGCAACTGAATCATTTTTTACATTCTGAAAATACCCTCAGGGTGGATTTATAAATGCCTTAATGTCAAATTATCTGAGCTTTTTACTGAGATGTAGACATATGCAACACGACAGAGCTTCAACCATGAGTCCTGGCAGTGTGATAGGTGATGTGCTGGACTGCTAAAGTCAAAGCTGACAATTCGAAACCACCAACCACATCTCGGGAGGAAGATGAAGCGTTCTACTCCCATCAAGAACTCCAGTCTGCGACCGTTGTTTCTACTCACAGATGGATACTTACAGGCTTATAAGACCCCCAAAACTTCTTACCAAACTGGGATGTAGAAATAGCTTTATGAACTAGATTATGCCAATTGACAGATGTCTCATGAAATTATGATCATCCCCATCAAACTCAGTGTAGTGTTTGGTCTTGTCTAAGTAGAATCTACAGCTATGCCCCTTATGTGCTTTATTATATATGTGCATAAGCATTGATTTTATTCAAATAACATGCATTGATGCATATACCTATGCATGCACTGAGAGAGTTAAGGTTTATTGTGCCAACCTGGTCGATAAACACATGTGGGATTAATTGAAGGACAGAGAGCTAAATGGTTCAGTGAGTTTCACCCTTCTGTTTTCGGGTCTCTTGCTTTCTGATGGTCGGATCAGGGTACAGCAAACTTAGCCAGTTGCTGCTTCAGCTGGCAAGGCTCACTTCCTGCTAGGTATCCCTGAGGAGAAGCCACAGGGGCCTACCCTGATGCAGCCCTGAGTGCTGAAGCAGCCGTGTGGAGACCCCTGCCAGCACTGAATGCTTAAAAGCTCACTGATTCAACTTTCCTCCTGCAGTCAGAATCATTGTGCGTATTTTGTGAGCTTGAGAAGGACTTTGTAGATTGGTGTTGGACGTAAGGACTAATGTTGGACTTATGACCTTGGACAGCACTGGGTTGGGATGCTTTCTTTTTGTTTGTTTGTTTGTTTGTTTGTTTGTTTGTTTGTTGTGGTTTGGGCATCACTGTCCTCTGGTGGTGGGAGTAGGAGAACCAGCCTTTGCTCCTGTGGAGCCACTGCTGAAATTGAACCTCCATCCCAGTGGGCCGCAGTCCTGCACACAACCACTATGCCAGTGGGGCTCAGCCCCACGGGATGCTTTCTTAATATACACTTGCCCATTATGTAAAATTCTCTCCTACATATTTGCTTCTGGGAAGTTGTTTCCCTCATTTACCCAAACACATGCACCTATCTATATACGTCTATAGATGTGCATATCCATGTAAATAAGTCTACCTATATACATATATGCCTGAACATATATTTTGGTGGGTTTTGTTGCTGTTTCAAAATTATATGGAGCATAGCAATTCATCCAAGTTCTTTTCTTTCTCCTGTACTTTTTACTGACATTGCTTACTTTCATCAAACTGAGTATATACATCACCATCATTTGGTGCTATCATCCTTTTCACTCCAAAGTGTCTACTATCTAAAGAGTGAGTCCTGCTTTCCTAGTCACCATTAATGAACATTTATTTCTATTTATTTATTTGCCTATGTTATTTCATAAAAGTAAAAACACAGGGTGAAAAAGGTGCCATCTCAGAAACAAGCCCACAGGGGCACTTCTGCCCTGTCCAATAGAGTTACCATGAGTCAGAATGAACTCAGTAGCAGTCAGTTTGGTTTTCAGTTAACCCTTTAAAAAGTTTGGTTTTTAACCACAGAGTGTGATAGGTGATGTGCTGGACTGCTAAAGTCAAAGCTGACAATTTGGCTTGGTGTTATGCACAGCTTCAAGGATAATCCTTTTAAAATATGATCGTTAAAATTTTTAATAATTCATTGTTTACCACGTATATGTGCTTATACCCCCTGTGGAGCAACCTTTTACTCTGAACCATACAGGAGCATTGTGAGTTGGAATTAACTTCATGGGAACTAGTATATATTCACATACATATTAATTCGCACCCTCTAAATCAGTGTTCTCAACCTTCCTCATTCCATGATCCTTAAATACATTTCTTCATGTTCTGGTGATCCCCAACCACAGAATTACTTTCCTTGCTTCTTCATAACTGTAATTTTGCAACTGTTATGAATCGGGCGACCCTTTTGAAAGGGTCATTCAACCACTAGAGGGGTCATGCCCTACAGGTTGAGAACCACTGCTCTAAATTGATATATACATGAAAATAGTCTTTCTTTTGAAGAAAATAAAAATAAAAGCACTGCAATGGGTTAAATGAGAAAGATGAAATCTGTGGTTCTCTTTGACCAGGGTGGCCATCTTTAACTTAAGGTTATTCTTATTTTCGTCCCCATCCTCCACTGTAACTGAGTGCCCACGGCAATGCTGGGGGTCTTGGCAGATACTAGCAAAGAGAAGGACTGAGCCTGTGCAGATTCCTTTGCATCACACCTAGTGAGGTAATTTGCAATTTTAGGCTTACTAGATATTCCTGTATGATGCTTGAAACACATCATGCATACTTGATCATAATCCCATTTATAATTTTGAACACAGAAATTCTGATTTATGTTCTTAATGGACTTTTGTAAGCGTTATGGTTTTTACTCATAAAAGAGTAGTCGTTGCACTGATATTTTCATGAATAATAATGTCATTTGGACAGTCTCAATAAGGCTGAAAACCTTTGAATTCCAGAGGATGCAACTCTCTAGATAGTGAAGGAATAAAGGACTGAGTGGGAAAATAATTCGAGCTCTCTCTCTCTCTCTCTCTCTCTCTCTCTCTCTCTCTCTCTCTCTCCCTCCCTCCCTCCCTCTCATTGAGAGAGTATAGCCAACTCTTAGTTCTCCACAGAGATTCAATTCAGTTTCACCAATTTCGGATCCCTGCTTAGTAGTGAACTATTTGCAGTTTCTCAGAATGCTTATTAGGATCTCAAGTCCTAATATATCAGTCAGTATGCCTTCATGCTTCCTTTGCCAACTGAATCAGCGCTGCCTTTTCTTCTGGTAACTAAATGTTCCTAGGTGTGTTCCCTAGGGTCAGTGGTCATTGCGCAACACAGTCTTCAAAAGTTACTGAGGCACGGAGCTGACTTTGAAGTCAAAAGCACAACATGCTCAGACCTATTCTAAATGCTGCTGGAGATTTCGATCCAGGCTTTTGATCTGCCATTTGTTTCCTCTTCCCTTGTCTCCTGGGATCCTGGCCCACATAGCCCATGTGGCTGGTGGCATGCCCCGCTCCTGTGAAGAACGACACAAGTGTTACACTCAAAGTAAGAAAGTAATGTTTCAGAACTAATGACATTTCACTGTGAAAGTAACATGTTTTGTAAGATTCAAAGATTTGGGTACCTGTTACCACAGTTACGGTCTTTCTTCAAGCTTATGTATGTTGCTTCAACTACAAATATTTTCACAATCAATTCACTCATGGGTTGTTTGTTTAATTCACTCATGTTTTAAAGACATTCTACACCTCAAACTATTTGGTGCAAACCACACAGACATTTTTTTTTCAATGATTTTATTGGGGGTTCTTACAGCTATTATAATATTCAATACATCATTTGTATCAAGCATATTTGTACACATGCTGCCATCTTCATTTCCAAATATCTTCCACTTGAGCCCTTGGTATAAACTCCTCTTTCCCCTTCCTTTTTTTCTTTTCAAATCATTTTATTGGGGGCCCACATAGACTATTTTATGTGGTTTAAGCAAAATGCTTTGACAGGAAATACAGACAATACAAAAAGATTAACAGATGAGATACATTTGCCTTAGTGTCTTAGTCATAGAAACAAGAAGATAGTACCTTTTTTTCTGAGCAAATGACCTGGCAATGGACCCAAATAGGTCAGTGTTCATGTCTGTGAACAGTGAGAATCAAATAGCAGAACAAAAGCCAATTTTCACTCAAATGCCCACATTCTTTCCTCCTTGCTTGGATCACACTTTAGACAGAGAAAGAGAGACAATGAGCTAAAGAAGCGACACGTGAAATATATTGATGAGGACGCCTGCTCGAAGAAAATATTTTCATGTGGGAGTAGAAGTGGTATTTTAGACATGTAATAGAAGAAAACTGTGAAATTACTTAAAAAAAAAAACTACAAGCCATTGAGTCATTTCTGACTCATAGCTGCCTTATGGGACAGGGTAGAACTGCCCTTGTGAGTTTCAGAGACTAACTCTCTACGGGAGTAGAAAATCCTATCTTTCTCCCTGGAGCAGCTGGTGGTTTCAAACTGCTGACCATGCAGTTAGCAGCCCAAAGCATGACCACCGCATCACCAGGGATCCTGAATCTATTATAATAAACAAGAAATGAAATAATCTCACAAAACACTCATCATAACTTTCCAAGCTGACCTCTCTGCCTTGAATGTAACTAGCCCAGCATCCCCCCTTGAAAACCACTCTTGATTTGACCTTGCCTTTTGATCATATTGGCAAATCCGATATTAGTCTTTTACTATAATTAATTCCACAGAATCATTTTCACTAGCTTCTTGGGGAGGGGGGCCATAACTACCCTCTGGTGGGAGAGGAAGGTCCAGCCTTGCTCCTGGAGAGCTGCAGCTGGATTTGAACCGCCAAGCCAGTGGGCCGCAGTCCTGCACTCAACCACTACGTCACCGGGCCTCAGCCTTCACTAGCTTCTATCTCATAAAAAGACTGGTGGAAAGATCATCTCTTTGAACTAGCTGGCGTTCACACACACTTTTGTCGCCCATTATGTTGAAAGCTTGCTGAGGCCAAGATGTTTAGTTAAAATTGAAAATGCCAAACTCGGTAAGATCTCAACTTCAGAAGATACCACAGTAATGGTAATTCTATAATCTTCATCCGCCAGTCCCTGGACTGTTAATCACACTCTCTTCATTCATCCAGGTTGATTGGTCTTCCCTCTTGGGGTAGATCTTTCAAGTCCTCCTAGCCTTCTTTAAGATGATTAATCCATCTAAAAATTGCTGTTTTATGTGGGGCAGGATTCCTGTAAATTTGTGGAAACGTCTCAATGATTTGGAAAGATGTCCATTTAAGTTTTGCTAGCCCTGACCTCAAAATTGTATCTCCTTGGCACAAAAAGCATCCTTTTCTTAAATCCACCCTAAGGAGACAAAGACAAGAGAATTTGTCTGCAGTCATCCACTAATGACAGAGACATGTTTAAAAACAGTTTGTTTGTAATAAATCCATGCATGTATAAGTTGCAACCCTATCAGTAATACCTTTTTCTAAACATACACATATATGTATATCCTACACTCACTCCTCACCTATTGACATGGTTAGATTCCAAAGGCTCAGTCACTATGCAAAATTGGTATTAGGGGGGAAATGGAGGATGATCACATCTGATCACAAAATGGAGACTAACAGATATCATTACCTAACTGCCAACCCATTGAGAATCTTATCACAGTTGATAAGATTTTAACTGTCACAGTCGGGTGTTACTCTCACCCAGCAACTCGGCATTCATTACTCCAAGACATAAGCATTTTGTCATTGTAAAAATAGATAGTAGACTTTTTTAATATTGTCATAAGTACAGAATGTCAGGTAAGTGTGTATACTCAATAAGTGAGGAGTAGGTGTGTACTATTGTTAGGGACTGTGGAAGGCCCAGAAGAGACAGATTTGTCTATTTTCTTAAAGAGATAAGATAAACCAATCTGGCTAAAACAAGTGGTATGAAACCATGAAAATGCATTAAAATATCATCAATTCACCACTTTAAAAATGAGCGATAATTTCCTTTGTGGAGTGCAAAGGGCCTCCATAATCAGACTCCTAAGTATGTCTTGTTATGGCCCATAATCTAGTGAGACAAAGCTACCTTAACATTAGCTACTTCATTCTCTCATGTTTTTACACATATTGTTCCAAATCTTGTTCACTCAACTACATACTGCTGATCCTTCAAAACCTGATTCAGACATCTCTTTAATAAGAGAACTTTTATCTTCTAGTTGATGAGTTACAAATGAGTTGTCAACAAGCCAGCCCCTCTTCTGCCAACAACTCGTCTCCATTTGAAATACCACCAACTTGTAACTTGTTACCCTGTCCTGGTAGACTGAATGCCAGACTTGGAGGCACCAAATGGCTCTGCAGCATAAACTATCATGGCCTGAATGTTTGCGATACCCGCAATCACAAAATTGACTGTGAATATCAGCATTTCACAGTGGTTTAATACAGATGGACTTGAATAAGTTTGAAAGGCACAAACTACACAAGCAGGAAACTAAAATGTCCCTGAATTCTGCTCCCAATGTTTTTTCATCTCTCACTCAATTTTTCTTGACAGACTAAGTTCTCTAGAGAAACAAAAGCAGGTCGATATAAAGATAGAGATAAGGTAGAGATAGATGATAGATATGTACAGATAAAGAGAGATTTCTATCAAGCAAATGGCTCACACAATTGCAATAGTGGGTGATGAAAGTGTCATAGAACTACCTTGCAAGACATGTGTACAACTGCCTTGCAAAACAATGAATGGTGAACACAAGTAATTCCATTTTGAAAGAAAACGGAAGCCCTGCTGAGCCCAGTAAAAATGCTGAATCATCGCAGAGATGTAAACAAGTGAGCTAAAAGCCATCCAGAAGACTTTGGCCAAACACTGTGGAATTTCCAAAATGACATCAACCAGCCAGTTGAACCACCTATATAAACCTGGGTAGAGAGGCTAAAATTTTGGAGAGCTGGGAACCAAGAAAACATCAACTCCTGCTCTCTCCAACTCTACCCAGGTGAGTCCATCAATGAAGGCAATGCTTAATGGAACTATGATGCTGGAATAATGATGTGTGTTGCCTTTAGAACTAATGGCTTAAGTAAAATTTAAAATCGTTAGCTTGTTTGATGTGTGTTTGAGGTGAATAAACCTAACATTCAGAAATGTCAACAAGCATTAAGTAATTACTGATTGTGCCACTCATGACAGTGGGTAATTGCAGTCAGGTGAAGTCTGGTAAGATGACGGATTCTCCTTACTTGTGTGGTTTGGGGAAGCACTAAAGAATCAGGAAGCCCACAGGCTGGTGGATGCAAAGCTGAATAAATCCAAAGTCAGCATGTCAGGCTGCATAGTCCAATGAGTCCAAAGTTAGCAGGTCATATTCTAGGTTATAATCCATATTTCAAACAGCTGATGGCTCCCGGCATTTGCAAGCAATATGGTGGGCTGTTGCCTTAAGTTCACAGAACCAGAGATCAATGATCCAGACCCAGCAAGAAGCAAACAAACTCTCCTTATATAGGAATTAGGCCACAGCCCCAAGGAAGCCTCTTTCAATTGCATCAAGAGAGTGATGTGAATAAGGAGGTTGCACTCCACCTTAATGTTCTGACAATGTATTGCCTACTCAAAAAAGATCGCATTATAAAATTGATTACATTTGTTACTAGGCCTTAGCTGCAAAATTACTAAAAATCCTGACACAGCCAAGTTGACGAAAAATCTAACTATCACACCTCCTTTGGCTTCAAAGAGAATCCCTTGTAACAGGTAAGGGAATCAAAATGCTTAGGTTCGGTAATAGATCAGCACTCCATGTCTTTCAAACCACCTCTGGAAGGCACTGGTGCATCAAAATCCACCTGGTAGTTGATATGCTTATTCACTGCACAAAGAAGAAATGAAAGTCATTTCTCTAGATATACACTGACTGTAGGCAAGGGCTAACAGGATTGATTGTTTAGGGACTTGGAAAGTACAAAATTGGAAGATTGAAGATAAAGATGAATTGGGGAGAAATATGTAGATGAAGTATTGCAATGAGCATGGAATGGAAGATATGCATGAGAGCGGTCACTTTGGAGGAAGCTTCCAATGCCAGATGGAACAAAAGACTTAGCTTCTGCTAGGCAGCGTTCTTGTTTGTCCATTGGGACAATGTAAAAGTGGGCATGGTGACAGGCATGAAGACTAAACATGGGTTCATCAAAACTGATGCAGCTATAAGATCTACTGAGGACTACACTTGCCAATATAGTGATTAATACGGAATCCCAAATATGCTGCCATTTCCTGTAGGGACAAACCAGTCACCTAGAAACCAATACAAAGTACACAGTATTACATTTCTCCCTTAATGGATGGTTGTAAATTTGTCCTCACATATTATGTTCATTCTAGGTTCAGATCTGTCATCACTGTCTGACATGCTTTGGGTAGAATTCCACACATGAACTTACTAAAAGCCTAAACTTGGCCACTGGTGTCCCACCAAAGTTTCCCATTCCCTGGAGGAAATATTTTAAGGCAAAAGACGAGCAGTGCTGAGTATCTGTCCAAGGCAGTCACTGGACACTTGACCGAATGGCTACAGTACCAGCTGAGAGAAGGCAGACTGTGAGATTGTGATGTGAACCTTTGTTGCTGTTCTTGTTAGGTACCATCAAGTCAGGTATGATTCAGAGGGACCCCATGTGCAACAGAACAAAACACTACTTGCTCCTGGGCCAGTCTCACCATTGTTAGGTTTGAGCTCATAGAGACAGCTGCTGTTTCCATTCATCTTGCCACAAGGCCTCCTCCTTCACTGCCCAATCATTTTACCAACTAGGATGTTCTTTTCCAGAGACATGTCTCCCTGGCAACATGTCCAAAGTCTTATCCTTGTGACCCCCTAATGAAAATGCTGGCTGTGCTACTTCCAAGTCAGACTTGTTTGCTCTATTGGCAATCTGGGATTGTTCACTAGTCTTCCCCAGCACCACAATTCAAGGGCATCAATTCTTCTTCAGTCTTCCTTATTCAATGTCCAACTTTCATATGCACAGAAGGCAACTGAAAATACCATGACTTGGATCAAGGGCATCTTAGTCCTTAAAGCAACATCCTTGCTTTTTAATACTCTAAAGAGTCTTGTGCAGCAGATTTACCTGGTGCAGTGCAAATTTTAATCCCTTCACTGCTACTTTTAGAGTATTGATTGTGGATCCAAGCAAGACAAAATTCTGAACATCCAATTTGTGGAGGGCTATGGGGGACAGTGGGAGCTCCAAACCCATCTGCAGAGCATCTCGTCATGCTGAGTCTCTGGCAGATCTGCTCTAGTTACAGGCAAGAGTCTTGAGAAGCCTTACTCCCAGACAAAAACCATTGCAATCTTGATTGTGCTGGATTGGCCTTGATAAGTGACCAGTTGATCACCCTCTAGACGTGACCTGAGTTTGTTCTGGGTGCAAGTATCTCTTACCTATGACATAACGGAAATATCTTCCCTGATTTTTTGAATGTTTGCGTTTTTTTAGGGGGGATGTCTTTTCCTTCTTACACATTATTTGTATTTTTGTCTGTGTACTATTATGTTTTTAACCTTGCCACATTAGTGTGATTTTGCTTGCTGTTGCTTTCTATTGGGCCTCCCAGCTGTGAAGCATGGGGTGCATAATGATAATAACTCATACAAAGGGATATAGGCAATCAGGAGTAGGTTGGTGATAATAAGGAAGGAAAGGAGAGTTTGGGAGTATCTTAAAGACAACGTAACCATCACGAGGCAGGAAAATGCTCTAAAATTGATGTGGGAGTGATTGTGCAATTCTCCTTGATAAGAATGAACTATTGGATTATACGATAAGTAAATTTCTTGCCAATAAAACTGTTGAAGAAAGACAAAACTCTTTCACAACTTTAATCTTTACTTCGCCTGCCATGATGTTGCCTGTTGGTCCCGTCGTGAAGATTTTAGTTTTCTTTACATGGAATTGTAATCAAGACAGAAAACTGTAATTCTTGATCATCGCAATTACTTTGAGTCCTCCTCATTTGGCCTGGTACAAGGATGTGTCATCTGCATACCACACGCTGCTAACAAGACTTCCTCCAATCCTGATACCATATTCTTCATTTAAGACAATTTCTCTGATGATTTGCCACCATACAGATTGAATAAGAATGGTGAGAGGATGCATCTCCTCCAGAAATACATTACATGGGTCTAGGAACCAGAAAGTGGAGGTAGAAGCAGTTCCTCTGAATATTATTTCTAGTAATTTATTACTACTTGTTCCCACAATTCCAAGAAGTTTTTGTGTCATGTCAATGCAACTTTGGTCTTGGGGCAGTAGGGGAAGGGAGATTCCATGACCTGGTGGCCCAAAGAAATATGCTTCTACCAGGAAACAAAGTCATTTTTCTCATTAATTCTGAGGCTGTCTTTGATCTTTTTGAAATTCTCATGACTCTAAATTGACAGACTGAGGAAGGAAATCACTCAACTGTCCGGATAATTGATCCCTATTACCAGTAGGAAATTGAATTGCTCTTACAGAATGGTAGCATGAAGGATTATGTTTGAAACACAGACTCACTGGGGCATCTCTTAATACACTCTTGTCCAATAGCCCCAGTCAAGAAAAAAAGAAAAAATTATAGCAACTCAATTAAGATAAAACTCCTGAATACATTGGAAAGTGGATGGTTGCAGATGCAGTTAGCTTAAAATTTAGCACTCTGTCATGTGATTTCCTTAAATCATGTGATCCATTTAAATTTGTTCTGGTTTTTATTATTTACTGATCTTTTCTACTGATTTAATCAACTTTATTTTGCTTCTTGTTAGCTGTCATCATTGTTGTTGTCATGTTTTTCTGTATAGGAAATCCAAAAGAAGTGAATCTATCGGACAGTAACTGAATGAATGTTTCCTCTGCGGTTTGAAACCACCAACCATGCCTGTGGGGAAAAATGGGAAGCTATGATCGCCAGTGAAGTCCTGTGCTGAGTATCAGGGATTGGAAATGTAGGAGCTATAAATTAAAACAACCAGTTAACCAGTCAGCTCCACCAGTTCCAATTCATGGTGACCTCACACTTGTTAGAGCAAAACTGAGCTCCAGGAGGGTTTCTGTGGCTAGTCTTTCAGCAATGTTTGGCAGATCTGTTTCCGTAAGTAACTCTGAGTAGACTCAGACATCCAACCTTTCAATTAGCCACCAAGTATGTTAACCAAGTGAACCATCCAAAGCCTCTGGTGGGTAGGTTTTGTATTAATTAATCCTATTTCCTCCTCCCTTCCTCTTCCTACACCTTCATTACTTTATATGAGGGGCACTGGTGATTGTTAACATTTTTGGTTTTAGTTGGAAGTATTGTCAACCCAAGGTAGTAAAGTAATTGATGGTAATTTATACATTCTCTGTCTTGAAACACACACTTTTGGCTTTGTACATTTCATTGAGCTCTGGGTAAAAGTTTGCCCAGAAAGCTAGGTTCAGGTTCGATATGGACAGTTCCCACTCAAATTGTTCTGTGACCTGAGTTACATTTATCATAAAGTGTTCAGATTCTCTTTGTGTTCAGTTTGTTCCCTTTCAAGTACTCTAGTTTCCCTGCCCTCTTAGCATCTCACCTTTACTTTTGATCATTGTTGACTTTGAGGTCTCTTGCTGATGAATTTGAAATAGGGCTCTGATCTTATGAGTAATACTCATTATTTTGTGTGTTACTTTGCTCTTACTCTAAGAAGTGATGTCAGAGGATAGACTCAGAGTGGGTTTATAAGACAAGAGTCACCGGGAATCCTCTGTTCTGTGCAGTGCCAATTCCCCTGACTTTAAAGAAGAAGAAGAAGAACTTGGAGTCTGCTCCACGTTTTTTCTCCCATTCTATTCAAGAGCAACTATTACATCCTGGACTGCACAGTGTGTAGTGGTATCATGCACCCTCTAGTTCTTCCAGTCTCGCGATCATTAAGGTTGTAGTTCATTATTTCTTCTCTGCTCTATTGATTACCTTCTAACAGTTTTGCTTTTAGCGAGTTGTATCTTCAATAACAATTTACAAGCTTTTAAGGATTTGATGCCAATTGACTAGAAATTGCCCCATGAGCCTAAAATTCTAAGCCTTCGAACCAAGCAACCCAATTTTGAAATGATTTAGTTACGCTGAGAAGCATGCTTATCGGGAGACACAAACTTCTGCTTGAATAAAGGATGAAAGTAGGTGGCAGAGGGTCAAAAGGAAAGGATTACAGGAAGGGTTTTGGGTATGTCCATCCAGATCCATTCTCCATCTTTGTCCAACCTTCTCACTCCCAGAAGGCTGATCTTTATAGACTACAGCAAAAGCTTTTTTGCACTATCCCTTCTGAGAGTTCTACTTCCTACCCTTTGAATAGACCCTTAATCATTCCTCTTCTTTTACCCAATGGTTATGCCATCTACTTGCTATTGGGACACCGACATACAGATCTCCCTCCTTGCCTAAAATATGAATTGCTTGAGGGCTGACTCTGTACCTCATGCACCACTGTATTCTCAAAAGTTTAGCTTGTTTCTGGGATATAGTGTGTTCCTTAAACATTATTGATTGAATGAATGAAAAAGTGATAAATACAAATAACTGTAATATAGGGCAAAATATAGCCCCAAAAAAAGCGCAAAAACAGGCCCACACACAACAAGGAAGGACATGTGTAGCTAAGACTCAATCAGTTCAAAGTTCACACAGAGTTGCATTCGCTCCAAGGAAGGGGTGTCTTTGGTCACTGGTCCAACCAAGGACATACCTGTTAGAAATCCAAGCAAAAAGGTGGTGTACTCTAGCAGGTACTCTTGTAGAACAAAAATATTTGCCCTGAGTACTTTGGGTAGTCAGTTTTAAAAGAAACACTGTTTATATCAGCTTGAAGACAGCAAAAAATATATATATGAGCTAAGAGAAGTCTCATGACTACATTAATCATGGGATAAAAGTTTTGTTGCTCCATTATTTAGTAATCTTTATAGCTTTTAATTTACCATAAGGATGAGATGAGGTATTTTTAGACAAGCTTGTATAATTTAGAAAAATTGTAATAGATTTTTTTTAAGAACTCAGATCCAACTACTTGAAGTCTCATGCAAATGGTACTGAAATGTGCTTTCCAATACTCAACACATGACTCAGCAGTACAAATAGACCCAAAACCCACATCCACTGGGAGCTGGGGTCAAACCCTACAGGACAGGGTACAATTGCTCAAGATGGTTGCTAAGGCTCTAAATCTTTACAAAAACAGACTGCCACATCTTTCTCCTGTGAAAAGCACCTGGCAGGTTTGAACCATCAACTCTTCAGTTACCAGGTGAGCACTTAACTACTGTGGCAACAGAACGCCTCAGTATAAATAAGTGGCAATAAATTAAGCAGACAGAATGTTCAGGGGGTGGTGGTGGGGGGAGGGAAAAAAGAGGAGCTATACTAAGGGCTCAAATAGAGAGTAAATATTTAGAAAGTACAAGAGCAACAAAGGTACAAGCATACTTGATGCAGCTTATAAGAGCTATTAAAAACCCAATAAAGTTATTTAAAATTTTTAAAATATTTTTCAGGCATTCTGATGTGGTCACAGGTATATAGACAATGACTTATACAAACTTTGCATGTTCTCTATAAAAAAAAATCCGGGGAAAGTCAAGATTAATAAATACTTTTTTCAAGTTACTAAACCAGCACCTAGACATTATGAGATAAACAATTAAAAAATACTTAAATAGCAATGTTAGGCTGGTAACTTAACTAGGGTGCAGATAAATAGCACCAAAGGCTCAACTAAAAATGGTTATAAGATCATGAATTAACTCCACTAGAATACTTTTTTTTATATGGTCAATCTAATTTCATTTCAATTACTTGGAGGAAATGCTGTCTAGTTTTGTGATGATAATTTAATAAAAACCTTTGTAAGAACTAAAATATCCTGATATTAGCACTTTTGAACTATTTTGAGATATCAGTAGTCTTGGGGACTTAATAAAAAGTATAGGGCTTGGGGTTTTGTGAAGGAGACATAGTGAGACTTTAACATTCATAAAAAGAGTGTATTTTAAAATTTGTATGGCAAAAGTGGATTAATCAACAGAAGATTCATATGCTTTAATGGTAATATCTGACCAATCTCTTTGGCAAACAAATAAGGAGTCTTCTATTACTCTGGATTAATTTAAACCACACCTGTTCATAAGAATATCTAGAGAATTCCTGCAAGTTTTGACCTGCATCTTCTTGTCAGCACTAACAAGAGACTGTTTCTATATCATACATGTGTCTCAGATTTCTGAACCCTAGAAAGGAAAGCAAAGAACATTAGCTGTTTTTAGGGTCATTTCTAGCAGAAAATGTCTCTTTTTGCTTTCCCTGTTACAATTCAAACTTTTCTTCCTTGTAAAACGGAAAGAGTATGAGCTGGAGACAAGTTGACTAGAGTTCAAATTCAGATATTCTCAATTTTCAGTCATGTGGACTCTCAGATCTTCAGTTTCCCTGTTTATAAATTTGTTTATAAATTGGCTCCATATTAACTATTTCACAGGATTGTTACAAGATAACTCAAAATACATATAAAACATTTTAAATATCACTATTCTTATTATAATAACAAAAGTTGCCATGGCTAGGAATGAAAATATTAAGTAATCTAGGATGAATCCCTTACAAGTCAGTTATATTTTACTCACTTATATGGTCACTGAAAATGGATAAACTCAAACCCTAATCCAGTACCATCAACTCAATTCCAACTCATGGTGACCTTTTAAAAAAAATGTTTTATTGTAGGTTCACGCAGTTCTTATCACAATGCATATATCCATCCATTGTGTTGAGTAAATTTGTACATATGTTGCCATCACAATTTCAAAACATTTCCTTTCTACTTGGTCTTAGCTCATTTCCCCCCTTCCCACCCTCCCTCACTCATGAACCCTGGATAATTTATAATTTTTTCCATGTCTTACACTGACCAATGTCTCCCTTCACCCACTTTTCTGGTACTCATCCCCCTGGGAGGGGGTTGTATATAGATCATTGTGATTGGTGTTCCCTACCCCGCCCCCACCTTACCCTTAGCCTTCTGGTATTGCTACTATCACTATTGGTCCTGTGGAGTTTATCTGTCCTAGATTCCCAGGGTTTCCAGATTTTACCTGTACCAGTGTGCATTCTCCAGGCTAGCCAGATTTGCAAGGTAGAACTGGGGTCGTGATAGTGAGGTGGAGTATGGGGAGCGTTAAAGAACTAAAGAAAAGTTGTATGTTTCAATGATGCTATACTTCACCCAGACTGGTTTATCTCTTCCTTGTGAACCTTCTGTAAGTGAATGTCCAATTGTCTACAGGTGGGCTTTGGGTCTCTACTCTGCAATCCCCTTAATTGACATTGATATGATTGTTTGTTCTGGGTCTTCGATTCCTGATACCTGACCCCACCAACATCTCATGATCACATAGAATGGTGTGCTTCCTCCATGTGGACACTGTTGTTTCTCAGCTAGATGGCCACTTGTTTATCTTCAAGTCTTTAAGACTTGAGATACTATATCTTTTGCTAGCTGGACACTGTCAGCTTTCTTCACCACATTTACTTAAGCACCCATTTTGTCTTCAGGGATTGTGTCAGGAAGGTGAACATCACGGAATGCTAGGTTATTAGAACAAAGTGTTCTTGCATTGATGGAGTACTTGAGTAGAAGTCCAATGTCCATCTGCTACCTTAATACTTAACATATACATATATGTACATACATCTATTTCCCTATTGTTATATGTAAATTTATTTACATATGTACATGCCTATATTTAGACCTCCCTTAATTCTTTCCTCTATTTCCTTTTACTCTCCTCTTATTCCTCTATAATATTCAGCATTCAGTCAGGTTTTAGTAATTCCTCTTGGCTACATTCTCCTTAATCAAGCCCTACTAGACATCCTCTACCCTACTCACCATTGAATTTAGATCACTGTTTGTCCCTTGTCCCAAAGTTGATTGTCACTCCTTTCCCCCTCCTCCTCCTCTCCTGTGCCCCCCACCCCTCAAAACACAGTTCCCCTTGTTTTCTCCTTCAGATTGTTCATCCCACCTATCTTATCTAGAGAGACATGCAGAGATAATAATAAGCACAAAAGCAAGACAGAGCAAAACAAATAAAAGAAAAGAAGACAGTAACAGCAACAAACAAACAAATACAACACCAAAATTAAAAAACCTATATATAGTTCCAGGTCTGTTGGTTGACCTTTTGGAGTGTTTTCCAGTTGAGTCTGATGGGGTGCAAAGCCATGGCCTCCAAATCTACTTTTGATATTCCCTGGGGAGTTCATTGCTTTGCTCCCCTTGCTGCTCTGATGCACGCCCTTAGTGTTTCACCTCAGTGTGGTGGGATCAGATCAGGCACAATTCCCACACTGTGTCTCCATTATTGTCCCCTGTACTGCTATGGGTCAGTGAAGGCCATTGTGTCTTGTAGTGGGGCCGGCCCTATTATCCAATCGGTGCTCCGAGCAGGAATATCATCTTCGGGGCTTGGTGGACCAGGATGTGTTCCACCGTCTCTTCTTTCCTCTTCATTTGCTCCTGCGTGCTCTGATCAGAAACTTTTTGCTCTCTGAGCTGTAGTTTCAGTGCTGTCCTCAGAAGTGCATTCTTGGGGGTGGGATTTATGGTGGCCTTCTCTAGGGTGTTCTAGACTTTAAATCATTTTTAAATCACTTTATTGGGGGCTCTTACAGGTCATATAACAATTCATACATCGATAGTATCAAGCACACTTGGACGTATGTTGTCACCATCATTTTCTAAACATTCTCTGTTTGCACCCTTGGGATTAGCTCCTCTTTTTTTTTCCTCCTTCTCCCATCTTCCCACCCTGTGAACCCTTGATAAATTATAAATTATTATTATTTTCATATCTTACATGGACTGCTATCTCCCTTTCACATTTCTGTTGCTCTTCCCTTCAGGGTTGGGGAAGTTATATATTGGTCACTGCAATCAGTCCCCCCTATTATCCTCCTTCCCCCTCCACCTTTCCCCTATTTTCTTGGTACCATTACTCCCATTTCTGTTCCTGAAGGGTTTATCTGGGCTAGATTCTGTGTGTCAAAAGCCCTTGTCAGTACCAGAATACATGCTCCAGGCTAGCCAGTTTTGTAAGGGAGAGCTGGGGCCATGACACTGGGGCTGAGGAAGCCTCAGGGAACCTGGGGCATATTGTGTTTTGTTGGTGCTATTCTATACCCTGGCTGACTTGTCCTTTCCTCAAGTCTCTTCTATGAGAGGATGTCCAATCATTTACAGTTGGATTTTGGGTCTTCACTTAGATCTACCTCATTCTTAACAACATAATTGTTTGGGTTCTTCTGGTGCCTAATACATGGTCCCATTGACACCTTGCAATCACACATGCTGGCATGCTTCTCCCATGTGGACTTGTTGATTCTCTGCTAGTTGGCCATTTGTTTAACTTCGAGTCTTTAAGATCCCAGACATTATATCTTGCAAAAGTCGGGCACCCTCAACTTTCTTCACCACATTTGCTCACGCACCCATTTTGTCTTCAGCAATTATGTGAGGAAGGTGAACATCACAGAATGCCAGGTTATCAGGCCAAAGCATTCTTGTGTTGCAGGAGAGAGCTTCAGTAGAGGCCCAAAGTCCATGGACTTCGTTAATATATTGCCCTATAAAAATATATGTACATAGGCCACTACCTCCTTTTTATGAATTAATATATTTACATATGTACACAACTATTTCTACTGCTATTAATGGCTTTGCTTCTTTTACCTTTCTCCTGCCCGCCAATCATGCTCACCCTTCATTTGTCTCTCAGTAATTTCACTTGGCTATATTACTGCTGCCCCAACACCATCAGGTTTCCACTGCTCCCCTTGCCATTGATTCTAATTCTCTAGGTGTTCCCCTGTCCTTGGCATTGATTGCTCTCAGGTCCCTTCCCCTGCCTCCTCCTTCCACAAATCCCCCAGAACCATGGGTCCTATTGCTTTCTCCTTGAACTTGCTTCTCATGCCTATCTTATGTAGGCAGACATAATATCAAGAATGAAGACAAAACAACAGATTAAAAAAAAAGAAGAAAATCCATGCATAATTCCAGGTCTGTTTGCTGACCTTTATGACTATCTCCCCAAGGGCTCTGAAGTTTGACAGGACCAGAATTCCCATCTTTCTTTCAGGGAGAGACTCGGGGGTTTGAACTGAAGGACTTACATTTAGGAGCCTCGCACTTATTTTAAGACATGAACATAGTGTTTTTAAACTGCATTCTGAGAACCAGTAGTAAGAATCAGAACTTAGATGAAGTCTCTAAAAACTGCCTCACTCCTAGGGTACTACAGACATACTTTCATGTTGGTCTAGATCAGTGTTCCCCAAGAGCCTCCTCCTCCTCACCACCACCACCACCACCTCTTGGTGAGGAGCACGAAACAATCTGAAAGGGGCTGCCAAATCCAATACCTGCACTTCATCCTGGATGATGAGTGACAGTACAAACCTTTTTACCTGCCAGTGGGCACTGAATAATTCCTTTTCCAAAGTGGGGCAGTAAGTGAAATAAGTTTGGAGAGCTGTGGTCTAGATTTTAGCATCATCTGCTGAGCACATGTGGTCACCAGAAGCCAGCACTGACTGAGCGGTGACTTGTTCTGGCTTGTGGAGCAATTAAATTGTTCACAATTGCCTAAACATTACAATAGCGACAAACTGCGTACTGCTTTATTACTGTGAATCTGTTCACTTAAACGTCTTATGTCATAGAAATGAACAAAAAGTCCAAACCGCTGGAAACACGTATCGGGACCGACACAGAGATCCTTTATAAAGTTATGTTTCCTGGACTGAGGCACCAATTTCATCTAGATAATAGCGATTCCTATAGCTGATGTTAACCTAGATTTTTTTCAATATCATGATGATGAGCTCTGTGAAAATCTAAAAATAAATGGCTTGTTTCATGACCATGAGTGGAAAATGCTAAGGCATTTGATACTGGAAGCAATAAGAAAGATTTAGATACAGAAAAGCCAAGCAACAACAATAAAAGAGTGAAAGGCGTCCTTGAGTGGCACAAACAGGGCTCACTAGCTAATCCACGGATTATTGGGCGGAACCCTCTCAGAAATGCCCCCAAAGAGACTCGTGGTGATCTGCTTCCTCAAGATCACAGCTTCAAAAACCGCGCGATGCACAAGTTCCACGCAGCCACGCGTAGACGGAGTTGCCGTGCGTGGGTATTGGCTTAACAATCGGTTTATCTCGTAGAACCGTCAAGCTCAACTTTCCAACCAGATGACGTCATCCGTGTGGAAACACAGTCACACAGGAATTAGGAAAGTTTCCTACCGTGATAAACGGATCACATGGTGTGGCATTGCCTGTCTTTCTTCCTCTCTGACCCTTTGAAAAAGTATATCCACAGCAAATAATTTACCGAGATGTCAACTACCGCCCCTGTCCCTCATTACTTACATGATTTGATCTGAGAGAAGTAGCTTAGAAAAGCACTAGGAATGTCAGGTTCTATAACAGATTATTTGGGTGAAGGATCTGTTGCATTAAATTGGGGGCGGAGGGTTTTCTTCTGGTGGGGAGGTGTAGTTTTACTTCTTTATTTATTTTTCAAGTGACAGCAAACAAGTCTATCTGAAAATATGCTAAGCTCCAGCAGGTGCCCAGAGCTAATTTGGTTTGGAACTATTTTTAAAAAGCACTAGCTAAGTTTCATAACCAGTCATACCAAATGGCTATAGTTTTTCTGTCTTCCTGATATCTGCAGGCTAGTTTTTAAAGCTTGACTCGGAACAGAAGGTCACAATTGGCTGGGTACTAATTGGATCGAAAATTCCCAGATTCTTGAAGTCTTTTCATAGATCCTAGAAACCAAACATTGAGAGACTGACACTTGGGTTTCCACATGACACATTATTGCATGACACTCCGTGCTTCCTATGAGGAACTTTCATTGAGATGTCTCAGCTTTGGCCAGCAAAGAAAACATGACATGCATCCCAGAAGCCAGAGTGGTGTATGCCACTGCCTGCTGGTGGCGTGTCTTTTTAATCCACACTACGGGGGATTTTCTTTTTCAAAGCTATGTATTTTAAAAAAACCTTTTTTCAAAACAACCGTATTATGTTCAAAAGGCATACAGTTGTCAAATCTGCAGTTCTGTTCTTGGAAGCATTTTTCAAATTGACCTGCTGGAATGGCTGCAGCACCTCTTTCATGTTGTCTTCACCTCTTCTCCACCGTTCAATCGCTGTCCTTTCACGTCCCTCTTCATTCGAGTTTGGGTGAGTCAGAACCATGGGCCAAGAGAGCCATGTTGGCTTTTGGTTTGTTTGTTTGCTTGCTTGCTTGCTTTGAGATGGCTACATGAGCAGGTGCATGGTTGTGGTGGCAACCTTTTGCCACAAATCAGGACTTTCTGTCACACACTGTTATCCAATCTGTTCAGAACCTCTAAATAGAAAGCTTCATTAACAGTCTGACCTGAGGAACAACTCCAAAGGCACCTCACATCACATATAGGTTTGGGGTCTATCCCTTCATATTCCAATGGACATTCACTCTCCCTGTGCACTCTCATGGCAGTCCTGGCCATTGGCATTCTTCTCCTAAGACTCTTCAATTAAACACCCACTTCTGTGTAATGTTTAAAAAACCCTCAGCTTTGAGTCGCCCTGACCCTGGCACTCAGCCTTTTCTCAATACAGAAGTCCTATTCAGATTAAGAGAAGATGACTGGATTTGGGTGGGGGATGGATTTTTTATTTAATCACTATATGTCCAAGCAAAGAAGTGATCAGTACAATGCCTAGGGCCCACGCACATGAGTTTAGGCATCAGCATAGCCTGGCTTGGGATTTCGGCAAAGCCACATATTAGTGTGCCATTTAAGGCAAGTGAAGGGAGGCCAGAGAAAAGTGGGGATCAAAGACCCACCTCCTAGAATTGTCGTGATGATTAAATATGATTTTACAAGGGGGGTCAAAAAGTTCGTGGAAAAATTCTACTCACCTTTCCTCCTATTTTCCCACAATTAAAAAATAATAATGAACATTAAGTCAAGCTGGTAGTAACTACCCCATAAATTCTACTTTCTTCTATTTGCCTTTCTCTAATAGTGAAACAACCCAAAACTGCTGTTTGTTCACTACACTACAAGCAGTCCTACAGTTGGTGTCTCCTACCAGCCTTTCAGGGGTCCTGGCAGCAAGTACTGCCCCTTTTTGCAGATTAGAAGCAGCCATCGTGGCACAACGACTAAAGCACTTGGCTATTAACCAAAAGATGGATAGGAACCACAGTGGTGTAGTGAATATACATTGGACTGTGATCTGCATGGTCATGGTCGGCACTTCAAAACTTGGGGCAGCAGTCCACGTAGATAAAGACTGTTTGGAAACTGGGAGTGGGGGGTCAGGGGAAATGGCAGCAGCTCAAAGACTGGGCTTTCTACTCTCATAAACAGTTCGTCTTAGAAATTCACTGTGCATCAGCATTAACTCTATGCAAGGGAGTTTGGCATTGTGACTTGGGCACAACCCACAAGCAGCTCCATAGGAGAAAGATAGGCTTGGCTGCCTTCATTAAAAATTACCATACATACTCGAGTATAAGCTGACCCGGATATCAGTAGGGGCACCTAACTTTACCACAAAAACTGCATTAAAAATGTGCTGACACCAGCCTATGTGATCATGAGGTGTCAAAGGGACCATGTGTCCGATATCAAAGAACAAAAAATCGTAAAAAGAAAAGAACAAAAAATTATATCAATGCATACTCACTTTCCCAATACAATTGTGGAAGACAAATGTGTGCATAAGCAAATGTACGGAAGAAAGCTGATGGTGCCTGGCTTTCAAAAGATATAGCGTCTGGGGTCTTAAAGACTTGAAAGTAAACAAGTGGCCATCCAGCTCAAACGCAACAAAGCCCACATGGAAGAAGCACACCAGTCTGTGTGGTGACCACAAGGTGTCGAGGGAATCAGGTATCAGGCATCAAGGAACAAAAAAATTATATCATTGTGAATGAGGGGGAATGCAGGTTGGAGACCCAAAGCCCATCTGTGGGCAACTGGACAGTCTCTTACAGAAGGGCCTCAGGAAGGAAATGATCCAGTCAGGGTGCGTTGTAGCAATGATGAAACATACAACTTTCCTCTAGTTCTTAAAGGCTTCCTCCCCTGCCCCACTATCATGATCCCAATTCTACCTTACAAATCCGGCTAGACCAGAGGATGTATAAGCATTCAGACAGGAACTGGAAACACAGGTAATCCAGGACAGATGATTCCTTCAGGACCGGTGGTGAGAGTGGCGATACTGGAAGGGTGGAAGGAAGGCGGGGTAGAAAAGAGGAACCGATTACAAGGATCTACTTAAAACCTCTTCTCTGGGGAACAGACAACAGGAAAGTGGGTGAAGGGAGACATTGGACAGTATAAGATATGACAAAATAATAATAATTTATAAATTATCAAGGATTCATGAAGGAGTGCGGAGGGAGGGGGAAAATGGGGAGCTGATATCAAGAGCTCAAGTGGAATGCAAATGTTTTGAGAATGATGATGGCAACAAATGTCCAAATGTGCTTGCCATACAATGGACGTATGTATGGATTGTGATAAAAGTTATATGAGCCCCCAATAAAATGTTTTTTTTTAATGTGCTGAAAAACTCAGCTACACACAAGTATCTGGGGCACCACCTTGAAAACCATTTCAGGTCACTCTACTCGGTTCTACAGTCACTATGAGATGGAATTGACTTGAAGCAGTTGGTTTTGTTTCGGACTAGAACACTGAGGTGCAAACAGGTGAAAGAATTATCGCAAAGGCTCACAGATGCTAAATAGTAGCGTCCACAAGTGAGAACACAGATGGTCTGACTGTAAATTCAGTCCTTTTCCTAGAACTTTATCATTTGCCATTTCACTTTGATCAGCACATTTTGAATTATGTGATTTAATTGAAAACCTGCTCTAAGGAGTCTCCATTCTTGGAAGACTCAGTAAATAGGGTTGTAAGCATATGGTGGGGAGAACCATAGATGCAGAAGCATGTCCGCTCTGGACTCCTTTGCAGTGCAGGCAAGGGACACTGTGGGGGAGGATACAGTTGTCTTTCATGTTGTTAACTTCAAAAAGCTGGGGTATTATGGACAGAGAGGACCTTGACTGGAAAGAGGGGGCCCAAAGCCAAGGTCAAGATGTGATGAGTTCCCTTTTGAGATTCTGAGGTCAAAAAGATAATAGGACCATTTACTTGTTCTCTTGCCCATTCCACCCTCACTCAAAGTTCTGCTCAGTAACCTCCAGTCCTTTCAGCTGCCCTGAGAGAAGCATAACAGATGCACTCTCTGATGTCAGACTGTCATCAGGCTCTTGAAGCTCCATGTCATCTCGAAAAAGCTGCTCTATGCATCATTGTAAAGGAAAAAATCAATCATACTTGGAATTTCTTCACAAAAGTCTCCATGTTTCACTTGACCTTCACAATTGTCCTGCAATGCAGATAAAATTGGTCTTAATAAATCTGCAATACAGACAAAATGGTGAGAAAATAAGATGTCACAGAGGACAGGAAAAGAAACACAGAGCATCTAATTCCTCATGTGACATTGGTTGTACCCCTCCCCTGCGTCCCACCAGAAGCCCAGGAACCTAGTGGTTCACCCTCCTGGCTCCTCCAGTGAACCTTAGAAGGAACGCTGTAAGAATACCTGCTGGGATACTACCACAGGGGATAGATAATAAGCTCTCTGTTAGGAAGTTTTCCCTGTTCTGCCCCTCTTGAATGTTGAACAAAACTGTCCGCTTAAAGAAGCACCCACTGACCTGTGACTTTGTAAGTCAGAAGGAGACTTTATAGACTGATTTCGGGCATATGGGTTAATATCAGACTTATGACTTTGAACTGGTCTGGGTTCAATGTCCTGGTCCTCTTATATATAAACCTTTTTCCTTATAAAAAAAAAAAAAAGAAGCAACTCATTTTGTCCTTTCACACCAGCTGGACATGTCGCCACAAAACAAGGCAATAGCTGACTTAAGCTAAGACATGCAACCTTCTTGGTTGAAGAAGATCTCTTGAAGCAATCTGAAAGAACTTTGCTCTGGAAAAGCAATGAAAGAGCCATAAAATTAGTGAACCCCATCTGCACTTGGTATATGTTTCCAGTTTATCTAGGCTACCACCTGTGGAGATCAGTCAATGCAATATTAGTATCACTGTAATGAAATCGTTTGGTCAACTCAGAAGTCAGACTCATGTCAGAAAAATGGAAAATCAAAAGCGTTAAAGGTAAAGTTATTGGAGGCCTGAAAAGCACAAGGAAATTTACCTACGGACTATTCCAATGATGACAAATATTGATACAGTCTGTTTTTGTTAATATGTCTGACTGTACGCAGTCAACACAAATCCCTCAACTCAAATATAATAGTAATCCTTCATTAAGATTCCTTTGACTGGTTCACATTAGTATGAATAATAATAATTTATAACATAATAATAATTCAGGTGGTACCAGCTGTCCAATGTCAGAACGTTTTTTGAGACTTAGAAATAAGCAGGAGACTGGTTGTCTACAATTGACTTCAATGTGACAAGCTGACCTTTCAAAACCAGACTTTCCTGTTACCTGATCACATTTCTATTCCAGGTTTGTATCAACATGCAAGAACACCAAGAAGCAGGAACCTTTGGTGAGGAAGTTGAAGACATCCTCAAAATGTGAGGGAAAGAAGTGTGTAGAATATTTGGGACCGTGGTTTTGAGGCTGTAAAAAATGCTTTGGAAAAAATAAAATAAAAGAATAAATAAATAAATAAAAATGCCTTTGTCGGGACCAAAATTAAACCTATTGTTACAGGATGTGAATACAGCATGATGGCATGGAGCAGGGAGCCAGTGTAGGAATATGAGGCCCCAATCCCAAACCCAACTATGTGGACAGTCACCTCTCTCCCCGGGGGAATTTTCTTTGGAGGACAATCAATGCACAGAGACAATCATATGGCCAGCCCCACTATGAAACACGGCATCCCTTGCTGCCCCAAGGCCCAATGGGGACAACACTGGAGAAACAGGGTCAGAATAGTACACTGTCTGACCTCACACAGCAAGGCAAAATACTAAAAGTGTTGCAGCAGAGCAGCAGGGGGAGCAGAGCATGGAGTTCCTGAGGGAGTTCCAAGGATATACTTTGGGCCCAGGGTGTGGCACCCCATCAGACTCCACTGGGGAACACTCCTGGAAGTCAACAAATAGACCTTGAACTATTTATAGGTTTCTCTTTTGTTATTATTATTTTTATTTTTTTACTTATCTATATATTCTTTCTGTCCACTGGGGTTTTTTTTTTGTTGTTGTTGTTGTTGTTGTTGTTATCATTGTTTTGTTTTCTTTGGTCACTTCATCTTAGGATGATGCCTTGTTTTATTGTATAGCTTATATTATTAACTCTGCAAGTCTATCTAGATACAATAGGCTGGATGAACAGTCTGGAGGAGAAAACAATGGGACCAATGATTCGGGGGGACATGGGAGATGGGGAGGTGGGGGAAGGAAGATGGTGTTGACCAACCCAGGGATAGGGAAACAAGTGATTCAAGATTCGTGACAAGGTGGGTGTGAGAGGCCTGATAGGGATGGATCAAGAGAAATGTGACGGAGAGAAATTATTGAGACCCAATGAAGACGGAGCATGATAGTGGGACAAGAGGAAAGTAAAAGGAAATAGAGGAAAGAACTGGGGGTAAAAGACATTTATAGAGGTCTAAGTATAAGCATATACATAGGCAGATATTTGTATATGATGATGAGGAAATCGATCTATGTGCATATACTTATAAGGTTAGTATTAAGGCAGCAGATGGACATTGGATCCCCACTCAAGTACTTGATCAATGCAAATACTCTTAGTTCTATTAAAATGGCATTTCCCTTTTGCAGCTGCCCAAGGCCACAGGGGAACGACTCAACCATCATGCATGACCTATCTTCCCCAAGGCCACAGGGGGAACAACTCAACCTTCACTTACGCCCTGCCCCTCCCTGTTTTGCAAAGAATAGCCTGACCTTTTCTGGGCCGACAGGGGGTATAAAAATTTCCCTCTGCCTTGACTGGGCACGGGTTCATCAGCTTGCTTCCCCACAAGCTGTTGAACCCATCCGCAAGCTCCCAATAAAGCCTGATTTAATCTCTTCTAAAATAAAATAAATAAAATAAAATGGTATTTCATGATGCTCACCTTCCCGACATGATCCCTGAAGACAAATGTGTGCATAAGCTGAGGCGGTGAAGAAAGCTAATGGTGACTGGTTATCAAAAGATATAGTGTCTGGGGTCTTCAGGGTTTGAGAGTAAACAAGTGACCATCTAACTCAGAAGCAACAGAGCTCACATGAAGGAAGCACTCCTGCCTGTGTGACCACGGGGTATCAAGGGGATTGGTTGTCGGGCATCAAAGAACTAGAAATCAAGGCATTGCGTGCTCATCTTCCTGATGACAAATATGTGCATAATCAAATGTGGGGAAGAAAGCTGATGATACCACCTATCAAAAAACATAGTGTCTGGGGTCTTAGAGGCTTGAAATGTAAACAAGCAACCATCTAACTCAAAAGCAACAAAGTCCACATGGAAGAAGCACACCAGCCTATGTGACCATGAGGTGTCAAAGGGATCAAGCAACAAAGAACTGAAAATTATATCATTGTAAATGAGGGCGAGTACAGATTGGGGACCCAAAGCCCATGTGTACATGAAGCAACATCCCCTTACAGAAGGGTTGCAGGGAGGAAACGACCCAATCAAGGCACAAGGTAGCAACAAAGAAATACCCAACTTTCATCTAGTTCTTCAATGCTTCCTCCATTCCCCCCCACCACCACCACCACTACTATCATGATCCCAATTCTACCTTACAAATCTGGCTAGACCAGGGGAAGTACACTGGTACTGATAGGAGCTGGGAACATGGGGAATTCAGGACAGATGACCCCTTCAGGACCACTAGTGAGAGTGGTGATACCGGGAAGGTGGAGGAAAGGTGGAGTAGAAGGAGGCAACCAATTGTAGGGATTTACATATAGCCTCCTTCCTGAGGTACGGACAACAGGGAAGTGGGTGAAGGGACACATCAGGCAGTGTACAATATGAAAAAATAATGATAATTTGAAAATTATCAAGGGTTCATGAGGGAGGGGTGGGGAGGGAAGAGAAATATAAGGAGCTGATACCAAGGGCTTAAGTAGAAGGAGGATATTTTGAGAATGATTATGGCAACAAATGTACAAATGAAGTTTGCATACACAGATGTATATATTGATTGTGATGAGTTGGGTGAGCCCCCAATAAAATGATTTCTTAATGCCTTTCTCATGTCCAAATTCTCAGAAGGGAATTTCAACTTTAGCATGTATGTCCATGAGCTAGGAAGTACAGTGCATTATGCTTTTTCCCATTCTTCTCCTCAACCTTGAATTGACCCATGATGCATCTGTGGGAATAGACAAGTTTTATGTTTCTATGCTCATAAAAAAGCAAGTCAGTTAAGGATTGGGAATTACTCAAGAAAGTCCAGAGAAAATCAATATATCAGGCTTCTTCCTTGTGTGTGTGTGTGTGTGTGTGTGTGTGTGTGTGTGTGTGCAATCTCAATGCTGAATCTGTTTTGTGAATCTCCTTTTGTGTCGCTTGCTGAACCCAGGAGCAGTCAGCAGACTGCCAACCTTGGATTCATTTACCTCTGCATCGGCCAGCTTGTGGCTCTCCTGAGTCCTCACTCTGCCTCCTGTTTGTCAGCTTCTGCAGGCTACAGTAGTCAGGGGAAGCCTGGACAGACTTGAAGCAGACTGGACATGCCTCCTTTACAACTCCTTAAGTCCTTTCTTGATACAAATTCCTTTCTACATACATACAAGCATCACTAGTTTTGTTTCTCTAGAGAACCCACCCAAACACAGTGGATGAGCTAATCCTCAGTATTTGAAAATATGATGAAAAACAGGATATTCATGTAATGTTAAATCATATCTTCACAAACTTTTATTGATTTAAAATAGGAAAAAATAGTAACTACAGTAGAGAAGCCTGACAACTGCACCCTAAACCATATCATCAAGGTTAGAAAACCATTATGGGCAGAGTGGTTAAACACTGGCTTGATAACCAGAAATTCAGTAATTCAAACCCACCAATCACGACAAGGGACAAACAAAAATGGAACTCTCCACTTCTATAAATATTTAGAGCCCTTTAAACACATCTACTGAGGATTAGATGAACTGATGCATTTCTTCAGATTTAAAGCTTTGGTGAGAGAAGAAGAGGAGGACTGCTGACCCAGGTTCATGGATTTGGAAGTCACTGGACTTTGGTTCCAATCTCTTCCTTTTGAAGTTGTCCCAGCATAGACAAGTTAAGGCTGCCCTACATCTGCCACTTTAATATTTCCTTAGTTTTGTGTAACAGGTCTTAGTTCTGCAGACATAGCAAATGAGTTCTGCTTTAGTGAATGAATGTTGATGAATTTTTGTGCCCTATGTCTAACTCTCATTGTTTTCTTAAATGGATTTTTTAACGAATCGAGTTTTGAACATGAATAAGTGAGCATCCATGTATTTTGGTATAAGTAGCTTTCCTATATATGTTCCACTATCTCAATATAATTTTAAATTTTATTATCATTGGCTAGTTTAATGACACTATTAATAGAATTAACAAAGCCCCCACAAGATTACACATAGGCCTCTTAAAAAGGTAATAATGCTGCCACTATAGTGGAACAGGGATAAACATGGAGGTACCTCAAAAAACAGATTTTTTTTTCCTTCAAAGCAATGTATTTAAAATTTTTTTGGGGGGGGGCATCACTGCCCTCTGGTGGGAGTGGGAATCCCAGCCTTGCTCCTGGAGAGTTGCTGATGGATTTGAACCACCAAGCCAGTGGGCCGCAGTCCTGCACTCAATCACTACGCCACCAGGGCTTACCTGTATTTAAATTTTTTTACAAAACAACCTTATCACCTTCAAAGTACTCTCCATTACACTTTTGGAAACATTTTTTTTAACTCATCTGTTTGGATGGCTGAGAGCATCTCCGTCATTTTTTCCTTCACCTCTTCTACATCATCAATTTGCTGTCCCACTTCATGCATGGAAACTAAAAGCAAAGAAGTCACACAAAGCAAAGTCAGGTGAGTAAGGTTTTTGGGACAAGAGAGGCATGCTGGGGTTTTGTTTTGTTTTGTTTGGGGGGGGGGGGTGCGCCAAATATTGGTGCCCTGAAATGGCTGCATTGTCATGGGGGCAAAACTAGTCTTCTGTCTGCCACAAATCAAGTCTTTTCTGTGGCACACTGTTACACAATCTCTTCAGAATCTCTAAAGAGAAAGCTTGAATAACAGTCTGACCTGGTGGACAAATTCCAAGTGCACTATCCACCTCACATTAAAAAAAATGAACATAGTATTGATCTTTGATTTCACTTGACAAAAAAATTTTTGCGGGGGCGGGGGCGAGAGACAGATGATGTGGTGGTGACAATGACGTCTTCCACTGGTTTGATTGATGTTTCCTTTCAGGATCATAAGAATAGCGCCATGTCTTGCCACCAGGGGAAAAAAGTATGGGTCACTTGAAACTGTTCTTTCAAACAGCAGAGCATGTTTCCACTTGACACTCTTTTTTCTAGTCTGTCAGAACCCAATGCACAAATTTCACATTGACCCTTCTCATGCCCAAATCTTGCATAAAATTTGTTGAACCAAGCTCCAAAGTAGTATCTGGGGGGGGGCTTAAAAGTTTATATTAAAACAAGTAGCTGGCTGAGCCCCTGTGGCATAGTGGTTGTGTGCGAGACTGTGGCCCACAGGGTTAGCGGTTCAAATCCAGCAGCAGTTCTTTAGTAGCAAGTCTGGGCTTTCTACTCCCATAAGAGCAGTGATGCCCCCCCCCCAAAAAAAAAAGCACAAGTAGCCATCTAAGTAAGGTGTATGCTCACAAACATGAAAAGTTCACACCAGCATATGTAATAGCTCATCATTACTCTGGTTGGTATTTGACTGATGATTGTTAGCATTTTTACATATGTTTTTAGCCATTGGACATCATTTTTGGTGAACCGTTTATTCATGCTCTTTATCTACTTTTTAATTGGAATTTTTTTTACATATTGCCATTTTCTACAAATTTTAGAGATTAATACCTTGTTCACTGTATCATTGTCAGGCATTTTTTTCCTAGTCCGTGTTTCTCTTTTTAGTCATTAGATGAAGTCTGTTGATGCATATAAATGTCTTATTTTAAGTAGGTCCTATTCATCTCTTTTGCCTTCTGTTACATGTACTTCATCCATTATATTTAATAGTATGCCCATGCCCTTCAATAAAGCCCTCAAGCTTGTCCCTATTTTCTCATTGGTGATCTTTATAACTCTGCGATTTGCATTTAGGTCTGTGATTCACCTTGAGTTTGTTTTTGTACATGAGTGGAGGTATGAGTCCTGGTTCAATCTTCTGCAAATGGAGATCCAACTTTTCCAGCATCATTTGTTGAAGACACTATCTCTTATCCACTTAATGTTTTTTGTTTTGTGTGTGTGGTAGGGGGGGTGTTATTTGTTGAAGACCAGTTGTCTGTAGGTGAATAAATTTATTTCTAGGTTCTCTATTCTGTTTCATTCATTTATCATTATATCAGTACCTTACTACTCTGTCTGTGCAGTAGGTTTTGAGGTTGGGTAGTAAGAGATCTCTTATTTTGTTCTTCTTCTTGAGTTCTTTGCTTATCTTAGATTTCTTTCCTTGCCATATAAAATTAGTAAATAGCTTTTCAATTTCTTTAAAGAATAAAGTTGGGATCTTAATTAGAATTTTATTGCATTTATAGATAGATTGGGGTAGTACTGATATTTTCAGTGTTGTCTTCCTATCCATGAACATGGTATGTATGTAGATCTCTTTTGAATAGAGTTATGTAATTCTCTTTGTAGAAATCTTTTGTTTCTTTGGTTGGTTTTATTGCTAAGTATTTCATCTTTTGTGCAGCTATGTAAATAGTATTGCTTTCTTGATCTCCTTTGCATGGCTCTCATTAGTCCGCAGAAATCTAATTGCTTTTATTTTTTTTGGGGGGGGGGGGATCACTGCCCTCAGGTGGTGGGAGTAGGAGGCCCAGCCTTTGCTCCGTGGAGCTGGAATCGAACCTCCATCCCAGTGGGCCGCAGTCCCGTGCACAACCACTACGCCACCGGGGCTCAGCCCTATCTGATTGCTTTTATGTGTTACCTTTATATCTTGTCACAAGTGCTAGTGTGTTTATTGTTTGCAAAAAATTTTTTTTGCCAAATCTTTGGAGTTTCTCCCCTCCCCCTCCTTTGGAGTTTTATATATATATATATATATATATATATATATATATATATATATATATATATAAAATGTCATCTGCAAGTAGAGGGCATTTCACTTCTTCTTTGCTTGTTTGGAATCCTGTGACGTCTTTTTATTATCTAATGGCTCAGACTAACCCCTTCAGCAAAATGTTGAATAAGAATGGTGACAATGGTGGGGCTGAGCCCCAGTGGCATAGTGGTTGTTCACAGGACTGCAGCCCACTGAGTAGGAGGTTCAAATCCAGCAGCAAGGTTGGGCCTCCTACTCCCACCACCAGAGGACAGTGATGCCCCCCAAAACAACAAAACAAAAAACAAAAAAGAATGGTGACAATAGGACATTATTGTCTGGTTCTCATTCTCCGTGGGGTGAGGGGGTTGCTTTCTGTTTTTCCTCATTGAGTGAGATGTTAGCCACTGGTTTTCCATATCTGGCCTTTATTGTGGTAAGAAATGTTCCTAACAGATAATCTTAGTAGATTTTCTGCAAGGACATATGATTGTCAGGAAGGTTTATTATAAGAAAATTGAAAAGTCCATTGGTGAGAAAATGGCAAGGGAAGTACCACTAAGAATTTTTTTATTTCATCATGACAGTGCACCTGTTCATTCTTCAGGGGCAGCAAGGGCTAATCTACAAGAATTTTATTAGGAAACCTTACCTCATCTACTCGTCAGCCCTTCTTAGCCCTTCGAACTATTTTTGTTCCCAATACTGAAAGGACATTGAAAAGGATCACAATTGAAGTCTACATATACATATATACACACACCTCTACTTCAGTTTACCAAATGTTTATGAATTCAATAGATTTGAACTTAAGAGATCTTATAGAATTTTCATAGCAAACAAGCAGACAAAACCAGCAGCAACAAAACCTCTCTAACTCCAACGTTATTCCAGTCCAACATAATGAATGCACCCAGCATACTAAAGGTAGCTTTTCCCTAAGTGCCCACACTATAATTTTGGGGGCTGCCTCCCCAAACATATTCACCCAAGTACAAGATTTCAAATAAATTAAGAATATGCCAAATAATTTTCAAGGCCGTTGAATTACAGACGCCACAGCTGTCCAAATCTTTCCTATGAGCTCAAACTTGCCTGGATTGTAAGACGTGGACCCTACATCGGGCTACTTCCTGTCCCCAGAGGAGAGGAGGTCTCTGGGTGAGATTTTAACGCTGCAGCCCGAACAGGAAAGGGTTTTCTCCTCCGCAAGCAGTTGTCTTTTTCCTGGCAAACAAGCCAGGTGCCAGAAACCTTACCCAGACAGGGAGGGAAAGAGATTAGAGGAAGCAGGAAAGGGAGGGGCACTAAATGAAGAAAATAGAAGCGCAAGGGAAAGTGCACGGCAGCGGTAAAATGGCCACTATTTGAAACCAATTCAGGAAGTTTCCCCATTTTTTCAAAGCTCGTGAAGCCTCTCCAGCTTTTAAAAAAGGCTTAAGACTGCATCAAAGTGTATTTTGTGAGCATTGCAAATTACCTTACCCTATTGGATGATGAAGAAGAAAACAAGACAGTCTCTCCATCGCCTCACTCAGAAGTCACAAAAGTAAGCACGCTGTGTGCATGCTGCTGACCGCTGGGTTCAATTTATTTATACAAAACAGAGACCATTCTCTCATTACCAGCAAGCCCAGGGGACGCCTCACCAGCGTGTGTGCCAGGTCTGAACGTCGTTTTGGGCTTTAATCCCTGTTTAATCTATTTGTCCCCTTCCCTTTCACCAACATCAGACACACGGCCATCGAGTTGCTTTTGCAACCCTATAAGACAGAACAGAACTATCCCCAGAAGATTTCCAAGCTGCAAATCTTTAGGGAAGCAGACGACGACGGTGACAACAGCATCCTTCTCCAGCTGAGTAGCTGGTGTGCTTGAACTGCCGACCTTTCCGGTCCTCGGCTGGGCACTTCAATCCCGTGAGGATTCCTGGATGTCTCTCCAGTTCCTTAATTAACCCTGATTTTATCTTTCATGCAGCCAACAGAAAAGAACAAAGTCAGTTGGGGTCATCTCTTCAAGGTTGAGAAGCCTGAGCCACCCACCTGCTCCTGCCCATCAGAAGATGAACTGCCAAGTGCAGAGTTGCTTGAAAACGTCCCATTAAGTCATTTAAAGAAGTAGGTCTCCAGATATCTCACACAGCAAGCCCTTGATTTGAGGGGGGAAAATGCCTTCTGCCAGAGACAGCCCCTCTCTGTAAAGTGTTATTCTTTATGAGAAAGCTTCCTTCTGAAAATGCTACCATTGTGCATGTTTCTTGTGCTTGTTTCTTACTTCCTTCATAAGCAGAGCATTCCTTTGTGCAGTCAGCCACAGAACCTCCCACATAGGAAGGGTTATTTCTAAAGTAACAGGTCACTTGGATTGGCAGCGTCTTCCCCAGTTGCCATGGAGTCCTTTGTGACTCCTGGTAGTCCCATATGTGCCACAGCACAGCTGCGCTTTTCAGTGATTGATTCTTTGGGGAAATAAATTGTCTGGTCTTTCTTTCTTCTGAGTGGACTTGCATCTACAACTTCTTAATCAGTGGGTGAGTGTATTATTACCTGTATCACCTAGGCACATCCTATTGCCTTCTAACAGTCTCCATTCCTCTCCTTCTTTGGCAGGTAGCTAAAACTACCAGAATCCATATTTTCAGAGTGTCAGATCCTGGAACTAGGCTATCTCACACAATCAACCTCATCATTCACTTCTGTCTTCCACAGAGAGCTACTGATTGGCCCATATATTCCCAAGGCAACTCCACCTAACCTTCTGGCCTTCAAATCCACTGCCCTCTCTGCTGTTGTTATTTTTTTGGGGGGAAAGGGGGCATCACTGCCCTCTGGTGGGAGTAGGAGGCCCAGTCTTGCTCCTGGGAAGCTGCTGCTGGATTTGAGCCGCCAACCCAGTGGGCCACAGTCCCGCACACAACCACTATGCCACTGGGGCTCAGCCCTGCCTTCTCTGTTAAATCCTCCATTTACCTGTCACTGTGTTGTACAGTGTGATGATGAAACTATATCCCTATTTCAAATACCAGCAGAGTGGCAGAGTGGCCCATGATGGACAAGTTTCAACAGAGATTCCTGACAAAAACAGACTAGGAAGAAAATCCTGGTAACCTGCTTCTAAAACTCAGCCAACAAAAGTTCTGTGGGATGCATAAAATACTGAAATTATCTCACTTAGAGCTAAAAGATGACTCATCTAAACTGGAAGTCCCTGGGAATACACAATGGCTTCAACAGTGGATTTAAGCAATGAACAATTGTGAAGCAGGAAAAGGACTGAACAGGGTTTCCTTATGTTGAACAGAGGCATCAGGGGGCGGGGGCACAGGGTGCAGGCGGCACCAGAAGGCACTGTCAGTGGGGGAGGAGGGACTCCAAAATGTCTATAAAAAATGTTCTGCAATGTTTCCATAGCAATTTATTGCAGTCTCTTAAGTTGCCTTGTGGTGAGTTATAACCATAAAAATATTTTTCATAAGTCCAGTTTGTTTATCATAATATACCCAAAACCAAAACCAAGCTTACTGCCATGAAGTCCATTCGACTCAGAAGGAACCTATAGGACAGAGTACACCTGCCCCCACGGAGTCTCCAAGGTGGTGAATCATCCCCGACACCGACTGCCAGAGCTGCCTCCAACAGAGCCCATGGGCACGGGCCACGCTGCCGCCAGAGCTCTTCTCGCCAAGACGAAGACTCTATGCTGCTTTTTGAGCTTTCTCATGTGTTCCATGCTGAGCCGTCATTATCAGCCAAGCTGAGTGTTGCTTCCAATCATATGACTTCCGTGGTAACATGTGGAATGCAATGGAAAGTAGACTACTGGCAAAACAGGTCAAGAGTACCCCATGAATTAAGCTCCCTTACGATCCATTTAAATTTGTTCTAGTGTTTCATATTTTCTGCTTTCTTTTTGGTTGAAGTTTTTCATCTGGTTAATTTTGCTATTCTGGTTAGTTTTTTGTTTTTTAAGGTTTTTCCATATAGACTATCCAAGATAGGTAAATTTTTAAACACTAAGTAAATTAATGGTTCCTTAGGTATACAGCAGGGTAGGTTGGGGGAAATGGGAAGCTAATAACTATGAGTACAAAAATGAGCAAAATGTTCTAAAACTGATCATGGTGATGATTGGACAACTCTTCTTAGTGTAAGTGAACTCTTGCATTTTATGATATGTGAATTCTGGGTAAATGTAACTATTGAGGTGGAAACTCATGTGGCTTCACCTATATGCACTATAAGCACCCAATGTTGCTGCCAGGATTTTCAAAGCCAATGATTTTGTCAAGTTTTCTGATGTTTTTTT
>PVJH01017727.1:0-47071 GCA_004026705.1 Nesogale talazaci | reverse complement strand
GGTAAGGGAACAGTCCATTGAGCCCGGTCCACAGTGGATTGGTGGTCAACTCCTTTCTTCTCTTCTCCGAGTCTTCTTGCAGCCACTTGGTTTTCTCTCTTATGATTCCAGATTTGTTGGCATAGAAACAGCATCTTTCCTGTAAAGCCAAACAAATACCTCCCTGCTCTGTAGCAAGTAGGTCTAAACCTCTTCTATTATGTAATACTACTTCTGCTAAAGAATCTACTTGTTCTTGCAAATCTTGTGTAGTGCCTGATGAGGCCTGCATATCCAAGATTAGCTGCCTAGATAACTTGGTATGTTGCAGCACTTTCACAATATTGTGTTATGGTTGCTGTTTATATGTTATATTGTGATATCTCCCATTCCATATCTTATTCTTGATATTTTCATCTCCTCCTACCCTTTCTTTCATTTTGCTAATGGTTTGTCATTATTGTTAATAATTTTGAAGAACAAACTTCTTGCTGATTTTATTTTATGATTAATACTTTTTACTCTAATCTTTATTATTCATTTTATTTTGTTGGTTACAATGTTATTTTCCTGTTAGTCATCAACTTATTGAAGATTTTGGATTGAGGTTCTGATTTGAATTCCTTCTTCTTTTTTGATATATGGATTTTAGCTATAAATTGCCACTGCATACAGCAGCTTTTGCTGTGCCTCAATGGTTTTGGTATGTTGTACTTTTGTTCTCATTTTTTTCCAAGGAGCTTTTAATTTAACTATTTATTTCAATTGTCCATAGCTTTTTAAAGCAATTGTCTGTTCAATTTCCATGTATATTATGTTTTCCCCCTGATCTTCATATTGTTTTTTCTTAATATTATGCTATTGTCAACTCAGAAAATGGGCTGTAGTGTCTGGATGTTTTAATATATAGTAGTGCTTGCTTTTGTTTTCTAACATATCTAGTCTGGAGAAAGTTCCATGTGCACTGGAAAATATTGCGTATTTTTCTGTTGAGTGAACTGCATATATATATATATATATATATATATATATATATAAACAAAAGATGAATTTATCGTCAATGTGACTGGAGCAGGGTTATTCGTATCTTGATTAACAGTAATTTCCTATGCTGTAATCTAACACAATGTAATCAACTCTATGATTGGATCTAACATAATTAAATCAAATTTCTTAGCCAGCAGATGTAGTAGAATGCATTCCTCTTGATGCAACTAGAAGTAAAACACCTCGATGTGTGGTCTGCTCTTTCTAAAGCAGACTCCAAAAGAACATGTGCCACTTCTACTGGATTAATTCCTGCACCTAGATTTTTGACCTCCTGACTCATTGCCATCCAATCTTAAGAGGCATCAGCAAGCTGCTGAGCATGGATTCATTCAACTCTCTGTTCATTAGTCTGTTGTCATCCTGCTCTGTTTTTCTGCTTCCTGATTTCCTGATTCATTCTACACAAGTCAGACTAAGCTTCTAGTTTAATGTTTGTGCCATGGACTTGAACCAGACTGGGCTTATGCACTTCTGTAAAAAGGTGAGCAATTTCTTGACATAAGTCTCTTTTGATATGTAAGTATATATAAATGCCACTCTGATTTTCTGGAGAAATCAGAATGACACAGAAGTTAAAATTAATTCTGTTGGTAGTTCTTCTATGTCCTTATTCCATTTCTTTCCAAATGTTCTCTGCTTCTTTGTAAGTGGTGCTTTGCATCCTCCTACTCTTGTTCTAATGTTGCCTGCTTCACTCTTCAACTATACAATAGGTTGATTAATTCATTTTAGGGGCTTTAATGGGGTATGTAAGTATTTAGTTATCATTCCATTGTCTATTTAATCATTATGCAATGCCATTCATTGTCTCTTATAATGAATTTTTGTCTTGAAATATACTTTTTTGAATTTTAATATTATCACTCCTGCTTTTTTGCCCATTGCTGTTTGCTGCGTATATTTGATTTTAAAATTTGATTTCAAGTATTTTTTATTTCTTTGTATCTAAGGTACATTTTTAGTAAGCAGTAAATTGATGAATCTGTTTCCTGATCAATTCTTTTACTTTCTGCCTTTAAATGTTATGTTAATATACTTATACTCAGCATTGTTACTCAAAGGTATGAATTTGTTGCTCTTCTTTTTGCTTTTTTTATATATATTGCTGGTTTTTATGTTGTTGTTGCTCAAACTCTTCTGTTCTGAATTCAACGTTTTCCGGGGGATTTTCTTGTTTTCTTTTCTGTTATATTAATGCTTCTGTTATTTTAATGTTTAATGTTTTACCAGTCCCTGGAAAAGACCAGTCTCAGGGAAAGGACATCGTGTCTGGTAAAGTGGTGAATCACTGAAGAAGAGGAGGACCCTCGAGGAGATGGACTGATATGATGCCTGTAATGATGGGCTCAAGCATGGGAACATTTGTGAGAACCACATTGGGCAGAGTTTCATTCTATTGTGCATAATGTCCCTGCGGGTTGGAACTGATGGTATGTAAAAGGTGTTTTAGATGTTTGCCACCAGGTGTCTTTCAGTTTGTTATTTGTCTCTTAGTAACTTTGTTGCTGTGATACTGAAGCTATACCACTGGGTCCCCCAAAGCAGCAATATCATCCAAAGGGAAAAGGTTTCAAAAGAGCTTCCAAACAATGAACAGATGATGAAAAAAGTATTGGCTGTCCTCTTCTCAAGAAAGTAATCACTTAAAACCTAATAGACAGACTCCAAGAGATTTACAGAGGTAATATCAGTTGAGGACCACTTCAGATGAGAAACTATTCAAAATATGGTTGAAGAAGAGCTGCCTTCCCAAAGTACTCAACCATAATGGCACAGAAGGAGTAAAGCAATTAGGATGAAAGCCTTCTTCCATTTGTTTAAAGGGGGTATAACTCAAAATGAAAAAAAGTTGAAATATCTATTAATATTTGACATATAGAATGTATAAAATATGAATCTAGAAAAATAAGAATATCTCAAAAATTAAATTGGATGCATAAAGATCAATGATATAGGCATCAGTGGACTGAAATAGACTAGTTTTGGCCAGTTGAATTTTAAAAATTATGTGCTTGCATTATGCTAAGAATGACAGATTCATCATCAAAAGGACATGTCAAGATCTATCTTAAAGTACAATACTGTCAGTGACAGGATAACATCAATCTCTGTAATTTATGTAACAATTATCATTCAAATCTATGCACTTACCATTAAAGCAGATAATGCAAAAATTGGAGAATTTTACAAATATCTTCAGTCTGAAATTGATCAAACATGTAATGAAGATGCATGAATAACTTTGAAAATTAGAATGCAAAAGTTAAAAGGAAAAAGGAAATATTAGTAGCTGGGAAATGTGTGTTGGTGATAGAAACAAAACTAGTTATCGCTCATGAAAGAATTTTGCAAGACCAATGATGACTTCATCACAACTACCTTTTCTTAATACATGGGACTTCTACAGATGAATTCACAGAAATCAAATTTGCTTCATCTTTTGCAAGAAACAAGAAGATGCCAGATACCAGCAACTAAAACCAGACTAGGGCTGTAGAACCAGCTATCAGTTGTTCTTTTTTAAGTTCAGGATGAAGTTTAAGAAATTTTAAACATGTCCACGAGAGTCAAAATAAGACCTTGTATATATGCCACCTGAATTATGAGAATTTTTCAAGAACATATTTTAGTCATTGATACTAATGACAGTAGACTTATTGAGCTAAAGGATAGCATAAAGAAAATCATATCTAAAAAAAAGAAAGTCATATCTGAGGAAAGCAAAAAGTCATTAAAATGAGGAAAATAAGACAAGCTGATAGTGGACGTCAGAAGAAATTCTAAGCTTATTCTTAATGACAGGCTTGTTAAGGTACATGGAAGAAATGATGAAGTCAAATAACTGAAGAGTAAATATAAAAGAGTAACTTGAAGAGACAAAGTAAAGTACTATAATGAAATTTACAACTACCCACAGTTAGAAAATGAAAAGAGGAAACACACTCAATGTATCTTAAACTGAAACAACTCAAAAGATAATGCATGCCTCAAGTTGCAATATTTCAAGATTCTGGGGGCAAAATATTGAATGATGCAGTATGCATAAAAAAGAAGATGGAATGTATACAGAGTCACTGAACCCAGAACTAGTTGATATTCCACAATTCCAAGAGGAAGCATATGATAATGAACCAATTATACCAAATAAAGTATTCCAAGTTGCACTGAAAGTATTATCCCAAAACAAGGGTACATGAATTAAAGTAATACCAACTGAATGTTTCAAAAAACTGCTAAATCACTGGAGGCACTTACTTATCTATGCAAAGAAATGTGGAATAGAACCACTTAGTCAACTGACTGGAGGCTAAACACAAAAAAAGGTGACCCCCCCAAAAAATAAAGGTGATCCAACGGAATGCATGAATTTTAGAACAGCATCATTGATATCACACTCAAGTAAAATTTTGCAGATGATCATCCAACAATGGTAACAGCAGTACTTTGACAGGGAGCTATCAGAGATTCTGACTGGATTTAGAAGAGGACTTGAAAGAAGGATTATCATTGCTGACATCAGATGGATCTAGGCTGAAAGCAGACTAACATAAATATGATTAACTCTGTTTCATTGGCTATGTAGACATTCAAATATGTGGTGTACAACAAACTATGGCTAACTTTAAGAAGAATATGAATGTAGTATTAAAGTAGAGCATATATTATGAACAAATCTGTGATGTGTGAATGGCACAACCTTGCTTGTAAAAAGTAAGGAGAGGGTTGAGCCCCGGTGGTCTAGTAGTTGTGCCCTGGACTGCAGCCCACTGGGATGGAGGTTTAATTCCAGCTCCACAGGAGCAAATGCTGGGCCTCCTACTCCCACCTCCAGAGGGCAGTGATGCCCCACACAATAAAAACCAAAAAAAAAAAAAGAGAGAGAACATGAAGTGCTTTTTGATGAAGATTGGGGATTTTAGCCTTCAATATGCATTACAACCCCTTGTAAAGAAAACAAAGCTTCTCAGAATTGACTCAACAAGTAACATCATAATGAATGCAGAAAATAATGGAGTTATTTAAAATTTTACCTTACTGGAGTCTACAGTCAATTTTCCTGGAATCAGCAGGCAAAAAGGCAAATGACACTTTACATTGGGCAAATTTTCCGTATAAGGTCAATGTGAAATGTTGAAAAGTAAGGATTTTACAATGAGCACTGTTTCAACTAATCCAATCCATGGTATTTTCAATTGCCTCATACGCATATGAAAGTTAGACATTGAATGAGGAAAACTTTAAAAGAATCAATAAGATTGAATCATGATGCTGATGATTCAGTTGATGAATATTGAAAGTATTATAGATGTCCAGAAGGAAAAAAATCTGTTTTGAAAGAGTTCCAGTAGCAATGCACCTTAGAAGCAAGGATAGCAAGACTTCCTCCCACGTACCTTGAGCATGTTGTCAGGATAGACCAGTCCCTGGAGATTGGGCATCATGCTTGCTCAAGTAGAGCAGCAACAAAAACAAGAAGCCCCTCAACAAGACCGATTGACAGAGTAGCTGGAACAATGTTCTCAAACATAAGCGTAATCGTGAGGCTGGTGCAGGACCCAGTGGAGTTTCTTTCTGTTGAATAAGGTCACTGTGGTTTAGAACTGACTCAGTATCACATAACAATGCCAGTTATGTTATACTTGGTTTTCTAGAGAAGCAAGACAATTGATGATCATATAGACAGAGATAATAAATTTCTATCAAGAAAGGAATTTATAAAAGGAAGCTTCCCACGTAGTCAAAGAGGGAACACATTCAATCCAACTACATTCCATGGAATATATGCTAGCTGGAGAACCTTCTCAACTTCATGAAACTGTTGACTAATGAACCATGTAAGAGAAGCAGGTGGTGAACATACCACAGACGGTTAGAAGCAGTCTTGACTACTTCAATGGCAGAGAAAATGATAAGCTAGTGACACCCACAAGAGTCAGCAGGCCACACTGTAGACAATGTCTCTCAAAGCCAGATACAATGTGTAAGCATACAAGAAGTGGTGAGTTTTTTCACAGAGTCTCTTATGAATGAATAAGCCACATTCCCAAGTATATATTATCAGACTGTCCTGATTCAAAGATTGGACTCCACACAAGTGCAGTCAAGTTGACACAGAACCTGTGATTTTCCTCTTCTTTTTGATAAGATTTTTCCATTTGCTTTGTGATTGTCTTTTTATTTACTATTATATATCAATTTAAGACATTTTGTTATTTTTGTGAACTACTTGACTTTATCTCCTTCAGACTCTTTTGTACCTAAATCAATCCCTCTATTTTGTAATTATCTTAATTATAGAATCCTATTGCTGCTTCCCTATTTTAAGTGTAGATTTGTTTTATTTTGAGTACTGCTTCATACTCTTTGATTTGGGGATGATGGTGTCTTCTATGCTGACCTCTGTCCAAAATATTTCTTGTATCTTTTGTTTCATTTTTAAAAATTGCATTAAGTTCTCCTTATCTGAAACTGACTTGATTTCTTCCCTAATATATGAAAAACAGTTTTGCTGGACATAAGATTCTTGGTTTGATTTTTTTTTCAGAGTTATACATATGGCACTCAGTTGCCTTCTTGTCTACATTGTTCCTGCTGAAAAATTGGAGCTTTTACTGGCTTGTGTAGTGGTAATGCTAACTCTGAGATAAGCAGATTGCAACTACTAGTGGCTATACAGAAGATTGCAACTACTAGTGGCTACACAGGAGAAATATGAGGCTTTACAGCCACATAAAAAGATATAGTCTGGGAAAGCCACCAGGGTAGTTCTCCTCCTCCCTTTTGATTGGATCGTTGTGAGTTGATATGGACTTGATTCCAGTGAGTCTTTTTTATAAATAAATCATTTTCTTTGTAGGCAACGTTTCTAATTTCTAAGTTGTCTAATTATTCTTTTTCGTCTTTGGTATTTGAAAGTTTTTATGGTGTGGTTATTTTCCTTTGGGTCAATCTGTCCGGGTTTGTTCTCTTATATACTATTAGGGATGTTTTTTCCCAGCTTTTTTGAACTTTTTTCTGTGGGGCTTTTCTGTGCTTCTTCCTGTTCTAGAATACCTGTCAGGCATATACTATTTCTCTTGATATCATGCCCACAGATCCTTACACTTTCTTTAGATATTTCTCTTATTTTTTATTGTTCTAATAGATTGGTATCGAAAGTTTTATTTCCAAGCTCACTAATGTAGTCTTCCTTTGCTTTCATTCTACTGCTTTCTTAATCCAAAATGTCTTCCAATTTTAGTACCTTGGTATGAATCTTTGGGGTTACTATTTGGTGTTTTGGTAGGGTTTTCAATGATTCAGATCACTCATGTCATTCTTTCTCTGAATTCTTTTAATATCTCCCTCCCCATACCGCTCTTAATATTTTTCCATCCATTGAAAGTACCTCAGAACATTCTTCTGAATTCCTTTACTGCTATTTCCAATGCATTTTCTTCAAGTGATTTCCTTGGCTCATAAATAGCTATTCATTTGTGCGATTCTATCTTAATTTTTCAAATGAACTGGAGTTGCCTATCAACTATGAGACATTGTTTTGTGTTTATTTTTGTTCCCATTTGTTAATTAAGTGGGAATGGAGTGGGTATTGCACGTTTCCCACTAGATGTGGCTGCTGTGGGTGTGGCTGTGTCATATGGGGATACATGAAAGAGGGGTGGCTGTGTCATATAGGAACAGATGGATCCATCAGGTTAAATTTTAAAGAAATAATAACAAACAAAATAACAATACTAGAAAGACATACAGAAATAAAATACCTGAGAAAAAAAGACATAATTCACAATCTTCCATCTACTCACCCTACCCCCACATAACCAAGCTAAAAACAATAGCTATTCTCTTTCATGGTCACTAATGTTTGCTTGTCTAAAACCCACCCAGGTGTGCACTATGAGTTCCATCTCAGGTGTGCAAGCGTGGGAGGTGATAACTTTTATGATCAACAGAGGGCTGTGGGAGATAGCGATGGTTTATACTCCTATTGTACTATGTCTCTTCATATATTATTTATCTAAAAAACTACAACATGGTGCAGGAATAAGAGACAGTTTCCAAAATCTGAGCCAGCCACTAATTTTTATCAAGACATACTCTCTGAGGCTGACTTCTATATTGCATGCACTTCATGGTGCAGGCAGTTTCATCCCTGTTTGACTCTTTTGGCAGTTCATCAAGATAAAAGCAGGAAAAAGGAAACTAGACTGACATGTTCACACACAAAATGGACAAAGAAACAAACCCAACATAGCCTGTCCTCCCATTTTCAATCATTGTAGCCACAGGCTATTACCTAGATGTGGAGACTTTTTCAAAGCTGGCTGCCAGGGTTAGGGTCAAGTAGTTGAGTGTAATCTCTAATGCCATCTACCAAGCTAGAATTTACAAGTATGTACCGGGCCTCAGAGTGCCACAGGGAGCTTGGTATGATTCGGCCTACCCTCTGTCAGCCTTTCATGTAGTGTAGTGGTTCCAGAGAGTGCACCTGCCCTCCAGAAATGTGGAGATTGGGATGTGCTACTCTGGGTGGAGCAGCTTGTATTCCAGATATTTCCTCTTTGCCTGTTGGGTGTGAGGAACAAGAAGGTGGCCAAAATCCCTCTGGATTCTGTGTTCCAGAAACTGTCCTGTGCTGTGGTAAAGGTTGGTCAGCTCATTAATGGCCAGCTGAGATTTCACTTTTCCTCTTGATCTCTTTGTGTGCATTCCATCCTTCATATTTCCCTGTTAATATTCTGCTCATTTTTGTTGCTGTTGTTTTTGTTTGTTTTTGTCATTCTTCAGAGACGCTGAGTGTGTTAGTGTGGGTAGACTAGAGAAGCAACTTTGGAGATATTCATATGTGTATAATAGAGAACTTTATATCAAAGAGCAATTGAATATTCAGAAAAGAACCCAACCCAGCCTAGGTCAAGTCCATAATTCTGATATTAGCCGATATGTCCAATACCAGTCTATCATTTTCTCTTCAGACTCACACAGCACATGAAATGATGCTGAACACAGGAAGATCACAGGTCAGTGAGTGGAGAGTCTTGTGGATGCAGTGGTGGTGGAAGCATCTCAGCACTGATGTGCGCCTCCATGTGGTTCCTCCAGCTCCAAGACTCTGGTTCCACAAGGGGTCGCCATGTGGCTTGTCAGCAGAAAGAAAAGCAGCGTATCTATGTGTCTCTGGCCTCCAGTCAGCTATTTACCTCAGTTTTGCCTATAAGTGATATCATTGAACTGACACCTGATTGGCAGACTAGACTCCACCCTTCTGCAAGTTGACAGGAGATTATGTAACTGCCACACTGGGTTCCAAGTTTTTCATACATATCAAATTATTCTATTTTATTTGTTAGGGATTTGTTCCAGATGATCAGTATATCATGTTATTAACAAGCCATCTTTATAGAACTCAGACACTTTTTTGTCAGTCGTTGTGCTAGCATTGCATCTTTCCACTTAGTAATCACAATGTTAGAGCTTCAAAATCACCAGCCACTTTAGGTGAGAAGGCTTTCACTTTCTGAGCCATGAAAGCTTTACGGCTACAAGACCCCCCAGAGCTGGGTCTGCCCTGTTGTATAGAGTTGCTGTTAATCACAATTGTCTTAATGTCACAGTATGTGTGGTTGTTGTTGTTGTTGCTGTTGTTTGCTTCTCTGTTTGCTTTTCTGTCATGAAGATAAGGTGTTAGGAAGTTGGTTAAGCCTGGGTCTTGATGCAGAGCATAAATAGTCAGAGTCTTTGCTTTAAGGCTAAGTAAAAGAAAGACTGGAGACCAAACATTTCTTAGGACATTTGAAAGCGATCGAAGGAGAACTATGTAAGAGAGTGCTTTTTGTTGGGGACTGCTGCTGCTGCCTATTGAGTAAAGAAAAGAGTGAGATTTTAGGTATCCTTGCTTTATATTTTAATTGAAGTTAGTTTCTGGAAAATACACTTATAGTTAGGAGCTAAAAAGATGTACGTGTAGATATTTAGACCATCATCTTTTATCAGTATTTTTGAAACTGTGGGTCACAACCTTTTAGTACATTGTGAAATTAATTTACTAAGGCATAATTAAGATAGCTTTTAGATGTCAAAGTACAAAACATCATAGTTAACAATGTATGTCAAGCAAATGTTATTTCATAAATGTGGGGGTCTGTTTGTACAGACGTAGAGTATATGTGCAATGACATAAAATTTAATTTTTCCAGTGGGTTAATTTTGAACAGATTGAGTTATCTATAGTGACCCTTGGTTTATATTTCCAAGTTGTTGAATTTTAAATAAACGTAGACCACTAAAATTAAATATTTTATCATGAACCTATTTATATGAATTTTTATTTCTATGCTCTAAAATAGTGGCTATAAATTTTAATTTTAACCCTATTGTATTATTTTGACAATGACAATAGATTTTAGAAAGATCTCTAAATTCGCATCCCAGATGAAACATTGACAAGCTGTGGCCTTAGAAAAGTTGCTCTGCACCATACTTGACTCATCTGTTAAAGGCAACTCTTTACTTAATTGAACGTCATAAAGAATAAATGAGAAAAATTATGCAAAACGTAGCACAGTATATGATGTTTATTGACACATCAACTGCTATATTGCATTCCATATTCTTTAATCATCTATTTCTTGGGTTATATCGTGGCTTTACTAGTGTATTGGAAAAACCTTAATGCTTCCAGATATTTTTTACTCCACATCAGATTTACACTGAACCTTCCTTGAGAATTATAAGATAGGTTTTCAATATCCCCATGAACTATAAACCAGAGTAATAGGGTTTTAGAACTGGATAATATTAATCATTTTAGAATTAAAATTTTACATCAAGATTTCCCATTTCCCTTATTCTGTTTTAAGTTATCACTATTTAAATAAATGACTTTCAACTATCCTTTTCCCTCTGGCAATAGAGAACATATTCTTAATTGTACCAGCTACCATCCAGTTGTATTCCATACAATTTTCATGTTTGTGATCTCTTGGGAGGAGATTTTCAGGTTTTTCTTCTGAGGCAACTTCATGTGCATTAAAACATCTGACCTAGGTAACCCTGATTTTTTGTATACTCTGACATAGCTAGTATTTTATTTCCCTATTAATGGTCATTATCTTCAAATATGGTTACTGCTTCAAATATACCCGATCACAGTTCTTCCCTAGATTCAATTTAGGACAGTGGAAGAAAATAGATTTTGTTTTTGTAAGTTTGCTAAACTGTACCTATTGACATCCATGATTTTCCTCCAGTGAGAAGACCACTCTGCTGTAGGAATAAACGAGGCCAATTTTCAAAGACAAGCATGGGCAAATAGGTCTCAAACTTGAGGGTTGAAGGGAAGAATATCAATATACCTAGTGCCTCATCTCTCCCCAACAATAATTCAATAGTATCTATATTTAGAGACAATTATTACATTCTTTATGCTGCTCCTCCTATCATAAACTCAGTGCCCCTATCAAAGCTTTTGAGATGCTGCTGTCAATATGATCATGTATAGATATTGATCCTTCTTTTTGAAAAATAATTTGAAAGTGTAATTTTCAACCCAGTCCAAGTGTTTTCAGAAAGGATCATATTATTCCCTGGGGTTGCTATAATAATCCAGGGGGGGCTGCAAAAGCTGATACCTATATTTTGTCTAGGATTATAGGGTACAGTGCAATTTATTTTCATTGCCAGGAGGTGATAAGTAGTTTTTTTTCTGTAAAGAGGGTGGTAGGCCAAATTGATTTGAGTGTCAGTGATATACATTTCTCTGCAACAAAATATATATGCTCTGGGATTCTATAAAATGTGTCTATTTCTATGAAAATACAGTCCTTCATGCTAGAAGGGTTTATGCATTATCACAATGATGAAAAATTATTTTCAGATATTAGAATTTCCATTTGTAAGCATAATCAATGTCATGGTGGTGATCTCAATTGTAATGGAAGATACAAATGATTTAGTTACCCAAATGTCATTTGCTGTTGCTAAAATTATTTTTCCATGCTTAGTTTTTTAATGTTTGACTATACACTTATGTTTCAAATTGTTATTGGCTCTATCCTATTCTGGCCAATGTACTTCTTTCATAGGAAGATAAATGAAACAAACATTTCTGAATCTTATGGATGATTTACAGTCATGGAGATTGAGAAAATGAGTGATTATATGAAGTTCTTATTTCTCAACCCATTGTTACTGCATTGTGAAAATTAATGTGTGAAAGAATTTCCTTTTTATATAATTTCTGCAAGTCTTATTGTCATTACTTCCTATCCTACACTGGGTCAAAGTGTTCCCTTTAGGGTTCTTATATCAGTATTTTCTTATTTCACCAATATTAAATACTGAATGACTCCTGTGGTATTCCACAGATATGCTTTCTCATTAGATGTCCAGCTAAGCTAGCTAAGCATAAGTAAGAATAGCTTCTGAATATGTATACTGCAAGAAATAAAATAAAATAAAATTAAAGAGAGAGAGAGAGAGAGAATTCTGCCCTAGAATATGAAATGGAAAATATATATTTCACTTGTACTGGTACGAAAAGAAACTAATGGACATCTGCAGGGAACATATTTTATTATCAATCAAGCTTTATTTCTTCTAGTAGAAACAAAGGATTAATTAGTTTAATACGCACAAAGTGAAGCCTAGTAATTTCCTTTCAATCTTTTTAAAATTGTATAATACCTTATAAGTACTGCAAGCTAAGAGGAAAGAACTAGATGGCAAAGTGCATTTAGAGAGGTTTAAATGCAGGCATGTACATAGGTAAATATAATTATTTATGATGAGGAAATAAGTCTAAATAGATATATTTATAAGTGTAGTACTAAAGTAGCAGATGGACTTTGGGTCTCCACTCAAGTATTCTCTCAATGCAAGAACCTTTGTTCTATTAAACTTGCATTCCATGATGCTCACCTGCCAAATATGATCACTGAAGACAAATGGGTGCATAAGCAAATGTGGTGAAGAATGCTGATGGAGCCTAGATATAAAAAAAAATATAGAGTCTGTGTCTTAAAATCTGGAAGATAAATAAACATCTATCCAGCTGAGAAGTAGCCAAGCCCACATGGAAAAAACATATCAGCCAGTGTGGTTAACATGTGTTGAAAGGATCAGGTTTCAGACATCTAACAGGAAAAAAAAATATCACCATGTTCTCTCATTCTGGAGATAATTGCTGAGAACATATGAAGATACAAGCAAGAGTGGTGAAGAAATCTGACAGTGCCCGACTATTAAAAGATATAACATCCAGGGGTCTTAGTCTTGAGGATAAATAAGCGACCATCTAGCTCAGGAGCAACAAAACCCACTGTGGAAGAAGCACACAAGTCTGTGTGACCATGAGGTGTGGAAGGAATAAGGTATCAGGCATCAAAGAACAAAAATCATATCATTCTGTGCCCCTCCCCCTATCGATAAGATCGTGAAAGACAAATGGGTACCTAGACAAACATGGTGGAGAAAGCTGATGGTGCCTAACTGCCAAATGATAAAGTGTCTGGGGTCTTAAATGTTTGAAGGTAAGCAAGAAGCCAGCTAGCACAGAGGCAGCAAAAGACCACATGGAAAAAGCACACGAGCCTGTGTGATCCTGAGGGGTCAAAGGGAGCAGATATCAAACACCAAGGAACAAAAATCACTTTACTATGAATGAGGGGGAGTGCAGGGTGGGTGCCCAAGACCCATTTGTGGGCAGTTGAGCATCCACTTAGTGGGGAGGAGTTGGGCTAGTCAGGGTACATTGAAGTAACAATAAAACATACAACTTTCTTCTATTTCTTAAAGGCTTCCTCTCCCTAACTATTATTATCCCAATTCTACCCTACAAATCCAGATTGACTAGAAGAGATAGACCAGTACAGACGGGAACTGTCAGCACAGGGAACCCTGGACAGATGAACACCTCAGGACCAGGAGTGAGAGTGGAGATGCCGGGAGGGTGGAGGAAGGGTGAGGTAGAGACAAGGAGCTGATTACAATGGTCTACACATAACCTCTGACCTGGATGATGGACATTGGAGAAGTGGGTGAGAGGAGACTTCGGGCAGTGTAGGACATGACAAAATAATAATAATTTATATACTATCAAGTGCTGGTGCTGGGGAGCAGGGAGGGAGAGGTAAAGATGAAAAACTGATGTCAAGGTCTCAGATAGAAAAGCAAGTGGATTAGGGATGATGAGGGCAGCAGGCATACAAAGATGCTTGGCACAATATATGTATATATGGACTGTGACTGGTGATGTAGGAGCCACCAATAAAATGATTTAATAATATTTGAAAATAGATAATACCTCTTCCTTGAATAAGACCCTAAGTCATTATTCTTTATTCTAGATAACTATCTTCTTAAATCTCAGATTGATTACTGTCAACAATGACCTCTTCAGCTTACAGAGAAATATTATATCATAACAAGATAGGGTAGCTATTCAGTTTCTGGGCCATCTATCTTTTTCATGTGTGCAAAGCACATCTAATATAGTATGTGGTGCTGTAACTGACAATAAAATAATTGTGTATTCAGATCAAAATACAGTTTGTGAAAGGTTTTATATGAAGAAGTTAATGGATTTAAAGAAAAAAGAACTGGACTGAGCTCCAGTGGTGTAGTGGTTGTGCGCGGGACTGTGGCCCACTGGGATGGAGGTTCAATTCCAGTAGTGGGACTGGGCCTCCTACTCCCACCACTGAAGAGCAGTGATGCCCTTCCCCCCCAAAAAAAAACAAGAAAAAAGAATTATGGTGTTTTGTCATTCAGTTATTGTGAGATTTTATTTCTTTATATCAAATTGATTAATGATCATTGGTACTTGCCCTTTTCTTATCACAATAATTTATAATAAATGGAGACCTGGGAGACATTTCTGACTAGCTTGACAATAACAGGTTGAACAGTGACTTGTACATTCTTGACCTGTCCCTCCACAACTCATTTTAAAGTGAACTTAAAGGAATATGAAAGATAATTCTGTTCCGAAAAGCACATTTTATATGAAATATAACTATTGACTTGGGTAGTAAATGGGCACTGCACATAAATAAGAACATTTCTAAATTATCTTATTAACTATAAAATTATTTTATAAGTGGTTTGAACTCTACAGAATATTTTACGGAAACCACAGCAAGAATTAAATAATTCGCTGTTAGGTGCCATCAAGTGTGTTCCAACTCATAGTAATTCTATATAGAAAAGAAAGACACCCCCTGGTCTTAGTCATCCTCACAATTGTAGGGAAGTGGAATGTGAATAGACTTCTTTGAATGGGACAAAGATATGAGTTGTGTTAGTCTGGTTAGACTAAAGAAACAAATTAATAGACACATATGTGTATAAAATAAAGTTTTATATAAAGAGTAATTGTACATTTTAAAAAAATCCCAGCCTACTCCAGATCAAGTTCATAAGTCTGATAATAGCCCATACATCTGAAAACCAACTTATAAAGTCTTCTTCAGTGTCACAAAACACATGCAATGGTGCCGAATGCAGGAAGATCACAGGCCAGTGGGTGGGAAGTCTTCTGGATCCAGTGGCATTATAAACATATCAGCGCTAGCAGTAGTCTCCATGCGTCTCCTCCATCTCAGGGCACTATCATGGCTCCATCTGTCTTGTCAACTGCAGTGTCTCCCTGGGAGGGAACCTTCATCCTACCTCCAATGAGCCATTATCCCTTTAGTGCCTCCAAATGTGGTCATCAAGCTACGACCTGATTGACAGGCTAAACTCCACTCATTCACTCTTAATCCTCTCAAATTGACAACAGATAATATAACTACCACATTAATATATTTTCTTCTCATGTAAATGGTCACCGAATATTTACCTTTGCTAAGGAGAATTTTAATAATCTAGTGGATATTAAGACATCGAGTTGCAGTCAGTTAATATCGCTCTTCCCACCTTAACCTCTTATATGATACGTTATCATTCCGGACATCCTACACCTGTAGAATTTTTCTACATTTGAGGTTATTATCTCCCAATGCAAAAGAATAGAATGAAATTAAGATCTGATCTTAGTAGATGGTACATATCAGGTCACACTCTTTGTTTAATGGTTATCTTGGTTACTGTTCTTGTGATGGTTGCAAGGAATTGTTTGCATCATTTAGAGGAGAAAATATGCTTCTGAAGTTTCCTGGGGAAAACCTGCATGATTAATATCAGTAAGAGATCAATATTAGAGGCCCCTTATTATATGTTTATGAAGATGACACAGTCCAGTGATGGACAATTGAGTATTATATTTGGGTATCACTATAAAGGTGAAGAGTTATATTCAGACTATTGATACTAAATTGTAACTCCCACCAAATCACGTTTCACTGCATGGATCTAGTAAGATAATGGGGGAAGATACTGATAGGTACCATCCTTGAATAACACAGAACGGGCGACACCATCCTAATGCATATAAAATGAATACTCTGAGAAACAGACACTGTCATTCCATTACTAGCAAGGGCAAAATATGGAGAACTTCCTTTGGACCCAGCATCTGACTTACCTGTGCCTGATATTCAGATTATTAACTGAACAGTACCCACCACCACGTGAGATATTCCCTCAAATGTTGTATCCCTCACTCTTGGGGATAAACAGGGAAAAAAAGACTCTTAGTGTCATAAGTGGTGTGATTCATTTTGATTACTGAGCGAAACTTGAACGGGTATTATATAATGAAGACAATGAAGAATATGTCTGGAATCCTAGAGATTTCTTAGGTCATCTTTTCGTACCCAGGCCAAAAGGAAAACATGATAGGTGGTTCAGGAAGGTAGTTCTAAATACCACCATTAGCCACATGGCCAGTTTTAGATACCAGGACTGTAATTTTTATGAGCATGTCCTTTTTATAGATATGCATCAAATACTTATATTTTGTTCAAAAAATATAAAGTGCAAATGATGTTAGTACATGTTGGCTGCATGTGTGTTAGTTTTGTCACCTTGGGCAGGAGAAGGATTTTATTGCTATGTGTGTTTGCAGATTATTTATGGTTTAAGGAGCTGTGGATAGTTAGAGGTTTGACACAGGTTAGACCGCGATAGGTTTTGTAATAACTTGGCTGCATTCCCAGAGGTTTGACAGTTGAGGTCTCTCTCATATGTTATGTACCATATGGTAATAAACACCATGAAGCGATTTGCTATGAGTTAAGCCATTACTTGGGTCATTTTCTTGAGGATATCTAATCAGGGCTGTGACAAACTAAATTTAAGTGGAAAGCTACACTGTCCATGCTGGCCTGGATATTCCATATTTAAATAAGTCACTGGGTGCTCACTTCAGCAGCACACATATTAAATCAGTCGCTAGTTCTTGAGCCAACAGCCAATCATCCTTGTAAACTAGTAATAGTTTGACATATTGCTTGCTGACCTGGGAATCATCAGATCCTATCAATCTAGTATTCATTCAACTCTGCCAGCAAAAGGCCTATTCTGTGGATATCTACTCGTCTGTGGTTTGCCTGTTTCATCTTCCTGCATCCTGGTCTGTCAGCCCCAGCAGCTTCGCAGTTCAGGTAAAGCCTTTAGTTTAACATCTGACCCATGGACTCTAATCAGACTATATCTATCAGCTCTTACCAGTGTGAGACATTTTTCTTGGTACTTGCTGTATATAATGATCACGTGCCTCATTTCTTTAGAGAACTCAGCTTAACACAGTTACTGTGGGTTGGAACTGACTTGATGGCAACAAGCAGCAGTATGCTCACCTCATACACTTTTTTTTCTCTTGGATTTGTTGTTATTGTCTTTAAATTGAGCGGGGATGGTCTTACGGTGGGATGTCGACTTTGATTGCTCCCTCTCCCACAGATGTATTCAATTTTGTTCCTGTGTATTCCAGTTTGTGAGGTCCAGGTGCATGGTCGCCATTTGGCATTTCAATGGCCTACACTTGTCAATGCACCAGGATTGCAGTTTTGATCAATTGCAGTTATAGAAGTTGTCATAATTCTTAATTAATTCATCAATACCATTAGTGATTTGTGCATTAATTTGAATAATAGTTCTATTTACAGGACTTCCTTGCCTACATCTAGATATTGTATGTTGTAATTATCACTTGTGTCAACTTAGATTCTCATCGGTTTAGGAATTACCATCTAGTTATCCTCCATGACCTAAAATAATTTAATCGTAGGCAATACAATGGAGTAAGATTAGGGTGAAACCCAACACCTTTACTCTGATCACAGTGCTGACACAGTTAATTGCCTCCTGTGTGTGGCTTGCATCAAATATAGGTAAACATTATGGGAAAAATTACGTTTTGCTATGCCTGTGTCCTGTATCTGGTTCACCAAACTCTTATTCTTTGGACTTGAGTCAACAGCCTTCTATATTGTATGCTGAACCTGTGAGTCAGCAGCAGCAATTCATCTTCCCTATTGTTCATGAATCCATAGCATCTATTACCAGAAGCCTGACCAGCTGGCCTTAAATTAATCCTACCGTCCTGTCAAAATCCTTCAGTTTCCTGGTGACAATTAGCCTTCTGTGGTAGTTACATAATCTATTGTCAATTTGAGAATATTAAGAATGAGGGAATAGTCTTAACCTGTCAACCAAGTGACAACTTTGTTAGTGCTAAGGAGATACATAACACTCTGGAAGGGGGACACATACTCACTCCCTTGAGGACTCTCTACTCTCAAGGCTCACTCCCAAGGAAACATTGCAGTTAGCAAGACACAGGGAACAATGTTAAAGCTCTGGATGTGCAGGAGCTTTATAGAGATTTCAACCAGTCCTGAGATGCTTACACTGCCACTGGATCCATAAGACTTACCATCCACTGACCTGTAATCTTCCTACATTCAACATCATTGCATGTGCTTTGTCAGTCTGAATAGTGCTTTACAGATTGGTAGCAAACATATGGGCTAATATCAGACTTATGGACTTGATATGGACTAAGCTGGGATATTTCCTCAATATTCAATTCCTCTTGTATATAAAGCTCTTTCATATACATATGTGAGTGTCTCTCTGGATATGTTTATCTAGTCAACCCAGACTTAATCACCTTCCCAGCAACATGAGTCAGATGAAGAGTTGAGACTAATATCTGACCCTCATTCTTGGAACCTCTCTTGACATGGACATACCTTTTCTACAACCCTTGAGCCATTTTCTTGACATAAATTTGTCTCTATATATGTATACAAAAAATAGGCATCAATGGTTTGCTTCTCTAAAGTATCAGTTTAAGAATTTATAATTTATCAAGGGGTCATAAGGGTGGGAAGGGGGAGGGAGGGAAAATAGGAACTGATGCCAAGGACTCAAATAGAAAATGTTTGAAAATTAATGATGACAACATATGTACAAATATGCCTGATACAATTGACATATGTATTGTTCTAAGAGTATTTAGTGTCCCCACTAAATTTATATAAAAAATTATCATGTCATGGTCAGCATTATACTTTAAGATAAATTTTGAAGTGTTATTTTCAGGGTTGGCCTGAATCCCAACTACGTGGACCCACAGCCCAAAGAATGCACTTCAAATGACCACACTAAAGCTATAGCTTGGTGAGAGGGGCACATCTTATCAGAGCACATGGGAGCAAACAAAGAAGAAGTAGAGTGTGGAACACATCCTGGCCTGTCAAGCCTCAAGGATGATATTTCTGCTCAGAGCAGACAATGAAGAGAGAGAGACAATGACAATAGGGGCAGCCCATACATGAGACACAACATGTCCCACTGTGCTATAGCACTACAGGGGACAACACTAGAGACTCAGTGTGGGAATTGTGCCTGATCTGACCCCAACACACTGTGGCAGAACACCATGGCAACAGAGCATCAAGAGGAGCAAAGCAAAGAAATCCCCAAAGAATACCAAAATAGATTATAGGGCCAGAGTGAGGCACCTCATCAGACACCACTAGAAAACACACCTAAAGGTCAACAAAAATGCCTGAAACTCCTTATATAGTCTTTTCCTTTTTAGTCATTGTCTTTATGTTGCTTTTTTTGTTTTTGGTTATTGGTGGTGGTTCTGTCTTCCATTTTTGTTTTCTTTGGGTTTGTATTTTTTTGTGCTAAGTAATCTCTGTATGTCTATACAGATAAGACAGGAGGGGCAAGCAATTTGGAAAACAACGAACAATAGGACCAAAGTTTCTGGGGGCCATGGGAGAAAGGGAGGTATAAGAAAGGAAGGGGGTTTCAAGTTATATAGTATCAATGGAGAGAAGGACATAGGATGAATTTTGGGGCTTAATCAGGGCCAATGTAACAGTGAGGAATTACGGAAACCAAAAGGAAGGCAGAATGTGATAGTATGATGAGAGGAAAATAAAAGGAAATAGAGGAAAGAACTAGGAGGAAAGGACATTCATAGAGGTCTAAAAATAAGCATGTGCATATGTAAATTTATTTATATATAATGATAGGTAAATATATCCAAGTACTTATATTTATATGTTAAGTTTTAAGGTAGTACGTGGATATTGGGCCTTGACTCAAATCCTCCCTCAACACAAGAACACTTTATTCTAGTAAACTGGCATTCTGTGATGCTCACCTTCCTTAAATGATCACTGAAGACAAAATGGGTGCATAAACAAATGTGGTGAAGTAAGCTAATGATGCCTGGCTATGAAAAGATATTACTTCTGGGATCCTAAAGGCGTGAAGATAAACCAGTGTCTATCTAGCTGAGCATCAGCAAAGCCCACATGGAAGAAGCATACCAGTCTGTGTATGAAATCAGGTATCAGGCACCAAAGTCCAAGAAAAAAAACATAGCAGAGTAGAGACCCAAAACCCACCTCTAGATAATTGGACATCCCCTTTAAAAGGGGTCACAAGGAAAAGACCAGCCATTCAGGACACAATATAGCACCAATGAATCTGTGTCAGTCGAGTTAAATTACAGGAACAAATTTCATGGACACGCATATAGATAAAAGGAAAAGGTTTATATACAAGAGGAACAGGACATTGAGCCCAGTGGAGATCAAAGTCATAAGTCCAATATTTACCCATATGCCCGAAATCAGTCTGTAAAGTCTCCTTCTGACTCACGAATTCATAGGTCAGTGGGTGTAGAATCCCAGCCCTGGCAGGGGTCTCCACATGGCTCCTCACTTCCAGGGCTCAGGTACCATCAACAGAAGAAGCAACTCATCACTGGCAGAGGTCTCCATGTGGCCGTTCCAGGTTCAGAGGTCTGGCTCCATCAGGGCAAAGCCATGTTGTCTCTCCGCCGGCTCCTCCAGCTTCTCAGACGCTGCCATCTTGTCCGTGATTCGCCATCTCTGAGACTAACTCCCAACAACTGAGGAAGATAGCTTCTCATATTCACGAGGGAAATATTGTGAGACTTCCCAGAAGTCTCATGAGAAAACCATGCCCACAAAGAGGCCTCATTGGCTACTCAATGGCTATCTCCAGATTAACAGGCTAGACTCCACCCGTACATTTCAATCATAAAGTTAACATAAGCACATGACTGCCACAAATCATATAACTTTCCTCTATATTTTTAATGATCTCCCCCCACTATCATGACCTCTATTGTTCCTTACAAATCTTGCTAGATCAGAACATGCAAACAGCTACATATAAGAGTCCAAAGCAAAGGGAATATGGGACAGAGAAGTCACTCAGGACTAAAAATGAGCACAGAGATACCAGGAGGGTAATGGCAAAGTGGAGGGAGAAAGGGGGATCAGTTACAAAGATCAGCATATAATCCTTCTACCAGGAAGACAAACAATAAAAGAATGAGTGAAGGGAGAGAGTGGATGATGCCAAATATAAAAATATATGGTAAACAAGTGGCCATTTAGCTTAGAAGCAACAAGGTCCACATGGAAGAAGCACACCAATGGTGTGATCATGAATTGTTGAAAGGATCAGGTATCAGGCATCAAAGTACAAAAAATATCATTGTCAATGAAGGGGAGTGCACATTGGGGACCCAAACCCCAACTGTAGCTAACTCTACCACCCTGCACAAGAGTTTCAGGGAGGAGATGAGCTTGTCAGGGGGCAGTGTAGCAATGATGAGCCTTACAACTTTCCTCTAGTTCTTCAATGCTCCTCTTTCCCCATCATGCCCACAATTCTACTTTTCAAATCCAGCTAGGCCAGAGGATGTACACTAGTATATATATATATATATATATATATATATATATATATATATGTACTGGGAACACAGGGAATCCAGGACAGATGATCCCTTTAGGACCAGTGATGACAGTGGTGATACCAGGAGAGTAGAAATGAGAAACTGATTACAAGGGTCTACATATAACTTTCTCCCCGGGAGACAGACAGGGTGAGTTATGACAAAATAGTAGCAATTAATTAATTATCAAGTGTTTATGAGGGAGAGGATAGCAGGGATGGAGGGGGGAAATGAGGAGCTTATACCAAGGGCTCAAGTAGAAGCAAATGTTTCAAGAATTATTAGAGAGACAAATGTACAAATGTGTTCGAAAGAATAAAAATATGTATGGGTTGTGATAAAAGTTGCATGAACACCCAATAAAATGATTGTTTAAAATATATTAATATAATAATTATAATTTATTAATGGTTTAGAAGAGAGGGAGGGTGGGAAAGGGACAGAAAAATGAGGAGTTGATAACAAGGGCTCAAGTAAAAAAATGCTTTGAAAGTTATGATGGCAACATTTAGAACAATGTACCTGACACAATGATTGTATGTGTGGATTGTGAGAAAAGCTGCAAGAGTCACCCTTACAGAAGAGTCATGAGGAGGAGATGAGTCAGTTAGGGTGCACTGTAGCAGTGATAAAACATACAACTGGTCTCTAGTTCTTCAATGCTTCACACACATACACCCACCCACTATCATGATCCCAATTCTACTTTATAAATTCCTCACATGCTGTGCCAGAGGATGTACACTGGTACAGATAGGAAGAGAAACATGGGAAGTCCAGGATAGATGATGCCTTAGGGACCAGTGGTGAGAGTAGTGATACTGGCTGGCTGGAAGGAAGGTGGGGTAGAAAAAGGGAACTAATTATAAGAATCTGCATACCTCCTCCCTGGGGTACAGGTAACAGGGAAGTGGATGAAGGGATATATTGGACAGTGTAACATATGACAAAATAAGAATAATTTATAAATTATTAAGGGTTCATGAGGGAGGCAGGAGAGGGGAGGGCGGGAAAAAAATGAAGAGTTGATACCAAGGGCTTAAGTAGAAAGCAAATGTTTTGAGAATGATGATGGAAATAAATGTATAATTGTCCTTGATATACAATGGGTGCATGTGTGGATTGTGATGAGAATTGTATGAGTCCATAATAAAATGATTTTCTAAAATATTTTAAAAATAAGATAATAAAATATTTTCATAAGAAAAAAGAAATGTTTTTTTCCCTATGAATAAAGATAAATACACATATAAAACAGTTGCCATTTGTATGGTTCTGTTTCATTAATTATAAGAGTACCTTTAAAATGTGTTTTAAACTTGCGAAAGTAATCAATAGACACCAAAGAATTTTCATATAGGTTAATCTGAAAATAACAAGTCACAAAGAGTAGTTTCTTCCATCTAAAACTTTGCCCACAGTTTTCTCACCCTATAAGGTTTTAAGGAGGGATGGTTTTTATTTGTCCACCACTCAAGTGCATCCTCTCTCAGGTTCCTGTACCTTATATGTGAATTAAAAGAGTTAACATGGATTCAGTAACTTTATTAGTAGATGTCTCTACAACTATAAAAACAGTATACATGTGCCACATAATTTTATACACAAAATGAATCGCATACTTCATGTCTATGAGTATTCCTGAATCAATGTACCAAAATGTATTCTCCATGTTGAAAGATGCATTCTGATCATTAATGTTTGAATGTATTGAAAGATGTATTATGATCATTAACATTTGAATGTAACAGGCCAATGTCCTTGAGTGATTTTAGAATTTGGTTTCTGATTAAATGTGATGCTTTGTGCTTGGACTTTTAAGGAGATTACATGCATGTAGAATATATAAAAGCAGAAATCTGCTGAAAGAGTTTATTTTCAAGAATGAAGAGACATAGCTGCCTCACAAGACAAGTTTCCACATTAACTTTTCCTTTTATCACTAGTGAATTTTTATCCACTGGACTACTTGAGATTTTCAACATTAAGTAGTGCTTAAAATGCTTAAAATTAGAATTCAGGAAGGGATAGTCCAAGACAATAGTTTTTTTTAAGACAATAGTTTGTTCACACACAACATGCCATCCCAGAAACCAAATGAAACAGATACAGAAAACAAGTTGGGAACTCAGAACAGAAAATGGAAGGATGAAGAATTAGATCGAATGCTGAAGGAAAAGAGTATGAGCAGACTTAAAGACTATAGGTGCCATACCAGACAGGGGGTGCATACAAGGATATGATATGGTCATTTTGAGACAATTTGAGAAATTCCTGGGTAAAGAACATAAAAAAGACATTCTAGCATTATTCCCAAGAACAGACAGCGAAAATGTTTAAAAAATATGAAAGCAAAACAAAGTGAACAGAACAAGATGTGTATTTAAGAAGGAAAGGGCAAAACCAAAAAAAAAAAAAAGGAAGGGAAAGTGCAAACAGGTGGACAAGAAACCCTTAAAAATCAGAGCATAGAGGATCCGGAAAAATGAAGGCAGAATTGCTTGCCAGCAACAATTAATGACCTCTTCGTTTGGTAGCATTAGTGAGGTGAAGAATCTTTGGAGTTATGGCTAGAGTTCACCTGCCCAAACCGAATCGGAGAAACTTGCAGCCTTCTCACACTTGGTAGAATTTCTGTCCTCCACACTGGCTGCACTGTGCAAGGAGAGCACTAGAAGCTGTGCCCAAGGCTAGCAGAGCATTTCCCAGCTCTACTGTCCCCCACGCTGTTGGAACAGTAATCGGGAGAGTGTGACTACTCTTTATCTACTCTACCCCATCATCCAGTATGCTATGTGAATACCTGCACTGTTGAATCTGCCACAGAACACTTGTACTCACTCCACTCTGTGCTATTGCGCTGGCCCTGAAGACCTTCTGTGTGTGCTCTTGATACCAGAGCAGTGATTGACGGCATGAGACTCCACTTCATCCCCAAACCTACAGAGTGAATGGTATTGCAAAGTCTTGGGCCATTTAACTAGTTACTGATGCACCCTTATTCTGACTGCTGAACAAACAGCATTATGGGCACACAGCACCCAATCTAGTAATCAAGCATTGCTAACTGTGCACCCATGCAATGAGAAGACAATGAAACAAATATACCACCTGATCATCCATATCTTGTCATCGTTTGACAGGAGCAAATGGCACTTGTGTCAAACAATGAGCAAGAGATCCTAATGCCCTCATCCAATGTCTGCACAACTGCAATTCTCACACAACTAGGGTCAAATTGTTCCTGTACTTGTGAAAGACCCATGAAATTTCATTCCTTAAAAAGGTACTGATTTATACGCACATAGCAGGACTCTTCATCCATGTGGTTAGCATTACCTCACAGTGGATACCATGGATACAGAGATGTCCTGACCAGCATCAGAGAATGCATCAACTGCTAGCACCCTTCTGGAAGGGCTTCATGGTTTCACAAAAGCTGTGGAGTTACCCTGATCACCCAAGATACGTTATCCAATATCAGCAAAAAAAACATAGTTTCTGGCTGCTTCTGGATAAGAGAATATATATGAGTCCAGCAAAGATACTGCTATGTGTGTATGACCCTCTGTGGTTGTTATAAAATCATTTGCTAATTTGAGAGGATTCAGAGAGAAGGGGTGGAATCTTGCCTGTTGATCAGGTCATAGCCAGTAAAGCCTCTGTGTAGGCATGGTAACTCCTGTATTCCTCCTTGGATGTCGAAGGCACTCTCTCACTTGGCTCACTCTTTGGGATACATTGCAGTTGACAGGACACATGGAGACAGGTGGACGCAGCCAAAGCCTTGGAACTGAAAGGACCACGTGGAGACTCCTGTCAGCAATGAGATGCTTAGACCAACCCTGGATCCACAAGACTCCCCACCCACTGGCTTGTGATCTTCCTGAATTTGGCATCATATCATGTGATTTGTGAGTCTGAAGAGGACTTTGTAGATTGATGTCGATCATATGGGCTAATATTGGACTTGTGGACTTGATCTGAACTCGGCTGGGAGGTTTTCGCAATATTCATTTGCTCTTGTATATAAACCACTTTATTGTAAACATATGAGTGTTCATAAAATTTGTTTCTCTAGTCCACCCAGACTAATACATCCACTAAAGAGAAATCATGCCCATTCAACAGACATCAAAAAGTCACAGAAAATCACAAGTAAAATGCAACAACAATTAGAATTATACAAAGGAAGAGAAATACATTCTGAAGAAAAGGAAACAAAGATACAGATACATCAAAACAAAACAAAAATCAGCAAAAATTACACATAATCAATCAAGAAACAAGCGCAATAATGCATCAGAGACAATAAACAATAAAAAATCATCTAAAGACACCAGGTAAATGACTCAAAAAAGTAAATAGGAAAGAGAACTACTTGGTAAGAAATTCAGAAAGTGTACATTTAGTATCCTCAAAGAAATTAAGGAAAATAGAGAAAGCTCTAAAGGAATTTGGGAAGATAATGTACACATAATGACAAAATAAATGAACAATTAGAAACCTTCCAAAAGAAATAACTAAAATACTATAGGAATAAAAAATCTGACATAAATAATTTCATAGAAGGATATACATATATAATGGAATCAATGGAAGAACTAATCATTGAAAAGTGGGCAGATTTTTTGATAATAATTTGAGTAGCAAACAAAGAATAAATGGTAAATGAACAAAGTCTAAATTTATATGGGTAATTTCCAGAGGGAGACTGTATATGTCATTTGAATGTATATGTAATATGAATTTTCAGAAGGGGAGAAAAAATAAATAAGTAACATGAGAAAAACTTTGAAAATTAATTGGCAGAAAGCTTCTCTTGGAGGACATGTTTTCCATCTAAATACCATATAAACACATATAAGCCGAGTTTCTCAGCACATTTTTAATGCAGTTTTTGTGGTAAAATTAGGTGCCTTGACTGATATTTGAGTCAGCTAATTCTCAAATATATACAGTGATATAGCAAGCTCTATGACTAATAAAATCAAAAGAAAGTCATCAAAACCTACCATAATCAAGATGTCCAAAACTCAAGACAAAGGAAGAATTCTAAGAGCAGTTCCTAAAAAAAAAAACAAAATATGCCCTGTGGTGGTTACATAATCTGTTGTCTACTTGCTTCTATTAAGAGTGAAGAAAGTAGCCTGTCAATCAGCTCACAGCTTGATGACTTCATTTGAATGTGCAAAGGAGATAAATAGCTCACTGAAGACAGGAAAAACACTCACTCCCTGTGGGATATTCCTATTGACAAGCCAAATGGTGCTATGTTGATAGCAGCCAGAGGTTTGGAGCTGAAGGAGTCACGTGGAGACCCATGCCAGTACTAAAACACTTCCACTGCCACTGAATCCACAAGGCTTTCTACCCACTGACCTGTGATCTTCCTGCACTCAGTGTCATTGCATGTGGTCCATGAGTCTGAAGAGGAATTTATAGGCTGGTATAGAACATATGGGCTAACATCGAAACTATGAACTTGATCTGGACCAAACTGTGATGTTTCTTAATGGACAAAAACTCTTTATATAACGTTCTTTCCAATACACATGTGAGTATTTCTGGATTTGTTTCTCTAGTCCACCCAGACAATTAAATCCTCCAAGAAGACATTTATAAAACCCAAAGAATAGAATTGCAAACAAAGAATCATATATCCACCCAAATTGTGTCTCAAATACAATGATAAATTGAGAATATTCTCAGAGAAGTAGACATTAAGAAATATTGTAAGAAGCGGGTCAAACTTACAGGAGATATTAAAGGGAATTCTTCAAGAACCAATAACATCAAACAACTTGATGTAAGTCAAAGAGAGCATCAACCACATGAAGAATTTGCAAAAGGAAAATAAAGTTACAGAACTGAAACCAGGGGACTGGAGATGTCAACATGTAAATGACGACAACTTTAAAGAAAAAGACTGGAATAACTTTTTAGCTATGGAATTTCCATATAGAGAGGAAGTGGAGGCAATAGGTATACAATACTGAGTGTTATAAACTTTCAAAGATAGAGATAAACTTCAGAATAACTACAAAACAAGTAAGCAATATGCTCAGTAAGCAAAAGAAGAAAAAAGATTCAGCAAACACAAAAGAACAGCAAAGGACACAAAAGAAAACCACAAAAATAGCTCATGAGAGAAAATTACATGGAACACAAACCATTGATAGCACACACGCACAAGTGTAACAAAATGGCAGCATTAAATTCACATATGCAAATCTTTCACATTCAAGAGATAGAGTGGCAGAAGTTTTAAAAAATATGATCCATCAATGTGTAGCCTACAAGGGAGAAACATTGGACACAAAGACATAAGTAGGCTAAAAATCAAAGATGGAAGAAAAAGATATTGACAGGTTGAGCAACAGCCCTGCACTATTGTATATCTTTCAGTTACATGAAATTATGTAACTATCACAATAGTAAAAGGCTACAACCCTGGAGCACACATTTTCTGATTTTAAACCATGTGGTATTCCTTTGTTTCATTCATTCACACAACTGCCTCCTCATGATATGAGTTCAACATGAGCATAATAATGTGCTCTGGATCCCCATTCTCCTCAAGGTTGTCCACAGTTTCTTGTCTTGGCATAATCCATAAAAAACTCAAGTAGACATTTTTCTGGTGTTCTCTTTGAGACAAGCTCTATCTGATATCGCACTGATAGGCGTTGTTCTGAGTCCTCTTCTGAATCGGGTCTAAACCTCTTCCAGCTCCCTGCCAAGGTACTGCTGCAACATTTGTTGGATGATCTAAAGCAAAAGATCATTGTATGTGATGTCAATGATATTGTTCAATAGGTTGAGCAATTTGGTGGATAACCTTTGTTTGGAATGGGTATCTCTTCCTGTCAATTGTGGAGGTAGTTGTCTTCCAAACCTCCTGACCTAGCAGAGTCAGTACTTGCACTGCTTCCACAGCCTGTTGAACCTTTCAATTGATACACCACAAACTGCTGAAGTGGAGCCTCCTTTGCTGCAATGCTTCCAGTACAGCGTGAAATTCTTCCCCAGCACCATTGGCTATGGTTTATATCTTACCACCTGAAATGATTGAATGCCAATCAGATCTTTTTATTTTGATGACTCTGGGTATTCTTCCCATGTTCTTTTCATTTTTCCTACTTCACTCATTATTTTGCTGAAAGAATCTCTCAAAATTCTGACTTGGGTTTTCCTGAGTTTTTTCAGTTTATGATGTGCTGGGTGTGTTCTTTCCTTTTGGTTTTCTAAGTCTAGGTTTTTGCATATTTGGTTATAGCATTTGACTTTGTTGCCTAAAGCTGCCCTTTGGAATTTACTGTACAGTTTTTATATTTTATCATTTCTTCCATTTGCCTTCACTACTCAATGATGAAAAGAGTTTCAGAGTCTCTTCTGACATCCACTTAGATTCTTTCCTGTTTCTTTAAATGACCTTTTGCTTTCTTCATGTATGATGATCTTGGTATAATTTCAAACCCATGAGGTCTTCTGTCATTAGTGTTCGTGTGACAAATCTTCTCTTGAGTTGTTCTCAAAATTGGCCTGTTATATCCTTAAGCTTGAGTTTTGGTACTCATAATTAAAAAAAATTCTACAGCTTTCTGTAGAATTTACATATGAGCAAGTTATGAACTGTTCCACAGTCATTCCCTGACCTTGTTTTAGTGACTGTTGCTCAGCTTCCTCGTGTATACCTATGTATAGTCATTGTGTTTTTGAGAAAACAGTAAGTTTTATATAATAGCATGTTAAAGGTGAACCTAATACAATGTAATATTCTATCTAAAACACAGAAAAATCATTTAATATTTTAGGATATGGGTTTCTTTCCTCTTTACTTCCTCTCCCACGTTTGATGAAATCTCAAATTAGAAGAAGTTTAAATAAAATTCTGCAAGTATTTGAGTATTTTGTGTAACTTTGGAACTACTAGATTAGTATCAATTGTAAGCAAAATATTCTAACAAAAATTTAGGATATCTTACAATATTGATATTTGTCTCAAAATTACTAATTCAATGACACTGTAAGGAGATTTGTTATTGAAAACAATAATAGGCAGTAACAACACTATTTAATACTTTTACCTTCAACATTCTGAAAACATTCTATAATGAAATTATTTCTGTTGTGTAACCATCTCTGGGGAAAATTTGAATGCTATATAGCTGTGAGAGACAGAAATTAGAGACCATGTTTACCTGTGGCAACTACAGAGTGTGTAATACAAGTGAGGTAGTCACCCAACAGATGCCAATTTAACGATTAAGATTGTAGTTGTGGAGTCTAGCCTGTCAATCTGGAGATAGCCAATGAGACCTCTGTGTGCGCAAGACCTTCTAATGAGAATTCTGGGAAATCTGATGCTTCCTTCTTGGAGGCAGGAGACACTATCTCAGCTCACTCCCTTGAAGACACTGGACTAACAAGGCTGACTTCCTGTGAGACATCCCTGAGGAGAAGTCACATGAACCTACCCTGATGCAGCCCTGGGAACTAGAGGAGCCACATAGAGACCCCTGCCAGTGCTGACATGCTTACACCATCATTAGATCAAAGAACTTTCTACCCACTGACCTGTGATCATCTTGCATTCGGCATCATTGCTTGTGTTTCATGAGTCTGAAGAGAACCGTGTGGTTTGCCGTCAGACATATAGGCTACTATCAGACTTATTATCTTGGACCAGCCTGGGTTGGGATGTTTTCTCAGTGTTCAATTACTCTTATATATAAACCTCTCCCATATATGCATATGAGTGTCTCCATGAGTTTGTTTCACTAGCCCACCCAACCTTACACAAAAATCAACCAATTTAGAATTAGTTTAGGACACTGGAGCTGTCTGCATCTTTTAAGAAAAATAGCATGGACTAATTGGTGAGAGCAAAATGGCCAGGATTTCAAATGTACATACTAGCTAAAAGAAAAAAAAAACTTTCTATAACAGTATAATCTCAAATGTTGATTCAGTGTTGTCTAAACAATGAATTATGATGTAAAGGAATAAAGAGATGTGGCCATTTTTTAGCTGGGTATATAATGCACATGAACAAATACACATGCATGTAGACATATAAAGCTGTCTAAGAACATTGAATGCATTTATGTTGGCAGTTATGTATGTATCCTAACATCAAATGCCAATTGTTAATTTTACTCCACAGCTTCCGAGTTTCTTGATGCAATTGTGTATGCCATTACATGAGGATTCACCAAGTAGAAATTCACTACTAGAGAAAAGTAGACAATAAATTCAATATATGTTTTGAGAAGCCTTACATGAACAGAAATCTTCCAGCAGACACACAAATTCCAGTGGCATATACAAAATGATTTCTCAAGTTGGCTGTACCTTGCCACAGAAACAGCAGGATGTGACCAGTTGCTACTAGCAGCTCCCATAGCCTGATCTTGCATGTGCCATCAAATCTAGGATGTGACAGTGGGGGATGAAAAGTCGCCTGCATGAAGCAAGCATTTGAAAAGGAAGCAAGGTGGAAAGAGCAGGGCTTCCTGCCTCTCATGCCTGAATTGAGTCATGACTGCAGGCAGGTGGCAGATGTTCTGAGTTAGTGGAATAACTAAACCCCACATGTGCTATAATCACCTTGAGGCAGGAGCAGAAGAAAATCAGGGCCACCTTCTCTACGACATTATTAAGGTCAATAGAAAAATATCATTTGTTTTACAGAGATTTGCTTTTGAAGCATTTTATTATCTCTTGGGTAGTAACTATTAGTAACATCGAATTATATCCAAATATGATGAGACCTGCTACTAATAAAATAAATAAATATTCCAAAGGTTAAAATGATGAACAAACTATGAACATTTATTAAAATGGTTCCTGAGCCATGAATTCCCCGTGAACAGTTTATCTAGAGAATACACATTTTATTCATTTGGCACGTAGTTCCCAGGTTCTTATTTTCAGGGCTATTTTTATGCTTACATTGGAGAATGAAGCTATTCCTATCTTCCCAACATTACCTTAGCACATTAATTATTGAAAAGCTTAGATCCTTAGGATATAGAGTGGAATAAAGCAACTTTCCTAGCTGCAAATCACATCGCAAACTGCATGAATCCCTGTGAAATCATGGGGAGCAGGAAAATGCAGGATCAAGTGCATTCACACTTAATTCGTCGAACATCTTTAGGCATGGGGGCATTTAAGTGAATTGCTATACAACTGATGTGAATCTATTGCTCTACATTTTTTAATATTTAAACTAGCCTTTACACCTCTTTAAGTTATTAAGACAATGTACTAACTCCATAAGGAAAATATCCATATATAATCCAATATGACGATTATTTTATGGCTCTTGATTGCTATAAATACTGGTAATTTTGTGTTCAAAAAAGCATATCTTCAAATGTTATTTATATTATAGGATAATTTGTTCAAAAGGAACCTAAAGCCAACTATATATGCCTCATCTGCTTTTTGTGGTTATGCTGCCTCTCTCCTCATTTCTCAAATTATATTCATCTCCCTAGCTCAAGTTGCCAAGCTTGTCTTAATGAAGTCTAAGAGTATATTAATATTTAGGGTGCTGTTATAATCTTTTGAGCTGCCTGCCCATTAATGAGTCTTTTAAAAACTTCCCTTGTTCAGCATAATTTTTTTTTAATCCACAGTTTCTCTTATATTTTACAAGTTTCTGTAGGCCCATAGCCATGTTCAGAAGAAATCTGGTACATTGTGCAGACCGTCCATGTTATGTTGATAGCACACCTTTGAATCCCAAGTGTATTATCTTGACCAAAGGTGGTTTTATTTTCCCCTTTTATGCAGGAGACTTAGGTCAGTCCTCTTCACAGACAATGCTTCCTAGCCTTTAGTATTAATATAATGTTTAACTGGCTTCAATTGAGCTGTCAGGAACAGACTACATAGAAATACCTTTTAATGTGCTTCCAAAATCAGTCAGAGGTTAAACTATGGATCAGAATAATTAAATTGGCAACCAAAGGTAGGGATAGTAGAGGAAATATAGTGTTTCATTCCATTGTGAAAGATTACTATGAGTAGGAGGTGGATTGAAAGGTAACTAAGAATTATCAATATACATATATGGGCTATTGATTGTGATATAAACAATTATTTACTACAAAATTAAATAAGATATTATGTAGAGTCTATCAAGAATTCTATTTTCATAGACTGTGCTCATAACTTTTTGGGTCCATCATTAAATATAGAAGGAAAATCGACTTAGGGCAGATTCCTGTGATGGTCCAAGAAAGATCACCTTCCAAGTTCTTATTTTCTCCTTTAATTGGCACCCGCTGGGTATTGTTTAGGCAACTGTAAATAGACCCCATCACCCTTGATATCATCCTTCTATCAAGTCTATATTTTGATCCATTTTAATAATGAAAATAATGTGATAATTTGTTATATAACATGGAACAATACAAATAAGCTATGCATATACTACCCTTCTGATATCACAAATATTGAGGCACAAGGAAATGGAAATAATGACCAAGAGATTCTAGAGGATAAATTGTTTCTTTTCATTTAGTGATTATCATGGGATGGAGGAACAAAATGGGAAGTTTGGAAAAGATAATTGGACAACCGAAAAAATATGAGTCAAAGCGAATGAATGACAGCCATATGGATAACAACAAGTATGGTTGTAAACTACTTTGACCTTCGGATAAATGCTCTCAAATAAAAAGTATTTCTATATGCTTGACCCAAAGACTTAGCTGTACATGCTCGTTTTTCTTTTATTTTCGTTTCTGAAAAAATGGGTTGCTTTTCAGAAAAACTGCCTTTTAAAATATTCTGCATGATTCAGTGAATTTCCATGGTCATGTCAGACAGGATTAATTTGAGTCAAAAAAGTAAACCATATACCTCTAAGAAATGGAGAAATTTACTTCTTTGTGCTTTTTCTAACTCCCCTCCTTTTTGGGGAAAAGGAAATATGCTTTAGAGTGATAATGCTTGTGCATTTTAATTGAAATCCAACCTCTTTCAAAAAAGAAAGGATAGCAGAGGGAAAAGGGCACTAATCTTCCCGGGGTTGGAGGGGAGGGGGGAGAGTACTGGTCTTCTCTACACAGAAACCTGAGTGGGCAAGCAGTTCCTACCACAAAACACCCTGTAAGACAGCGTGGATGCATGGAAGGATGCAAGAAAAGAGAGAGCTACAGAGTTGGAAGCAACCAGAGTCAGATGGGCTCCCTCTCTAGAAGTGGGCATGGCAGAGAACAGACTGGGGGAGGGGCCAGCATCCCACACCCACAGGGATAAATACAAGAAGGGAGGAAGAGGAAGAGTCCTGAACAATATTTGTGAGATTATGTAGAAGTGGCGGGATTTGTTTCTTGTTCTAGTGTTGTTAATGATACGGGTTCCTTATGTGCCCTTAATAGTTCAGTTTTTGTTTGTGGCAGCAATAGGGCTTTTACCCAGTTATCCAGCATTTGGACAGAGTTATGTGTGCTAGCCTTTCTCCTTCCAGACATAGATACTATTCCTGGAAACGAGCCGGTCCCTATCCCTGCTATTGATTACATGGCAGGAAGAGCTAAAGGGCAGTGCAACTAGGTGACCTATTTGTAAGATTAGGGACCAGTACTGCAGTGGCCTTTGGAACTGCAGCATACCAAGTTATCTAGGCAGCTAATCTCGGATATGCAGGCCTCATCAGGCACTACACAAGATTTGCAAGATCAGGTAGATTCTTTAGCAGAAGTAGTATTACAAAATAGAAGAGGTTTAGACTTACTTGCTGCATAGCAGGGAGGTATTTGTTTGGCTTTACAGGAAAGATGCTGCTTTTATGCCAACAAATCTGGAATCATAAGAGACAAAACCAAGTGGCTGCAAGAAGACTCAGAGAAGAGAAGAAAGGAGTTGACTACCAATCCACTGTGGACTGGGCTCAATGGACTGTTGCCTTACCTCTTGCCACTGTGGGGCCCCCTCGGTAGTTTATTGCTTTTGCTTTCATTACAGCCAGTATTATTCAACAACCTCATGGCATTTATTAAGTAACAGATTGAGACCATTCAAGCAAGGCCCCTGAAAGTTCATTATTGTCGCTTGGAGATGAGCGATCTTGAACAGAGTGGCACACACGACTAGTATGTGATAAGACCCTCTGCCTCTGTGAGCTGAACTTGACAGCCAATGAGAGGTAAGATCAGGAGCACTCTTTACCAACCTAAGACAGGCCATGGTGACATTAGAAGGCCATTGACCGATGACGGGTAAGGACTGAGTGTGTGTCCTGACAACCTAAGCCAGGCGGAGTTCCCTGGATGATAGTATTTGAAAAAATAAAAAAAGGGGGACCTGTCAGGAGCCATCCAGCCCGGACATGCTTGACCTGGCGACAGGCCGATATGCCTGAACTGTGTTGCAGTTTGTTGCCTGGGGTTTGTGGTTTGTCGCCTTTGTAACTGTAAACAGCCCTGGCCTCTGAAGCCTGACTTGCAGCTTTGCTACCATTCACTTGTTAATTTTGAAGATCATGATATGCTAATTGCCTAAGCTTGCTTGTCCTATAAAACTGGCTTACTTCTCCCAAATCAAAAAAAAAAAAAGAACCCCACCCCACCCCAGAAAAGATATAACTACTGACAACGTATGTATGTATGCATGTATACATTATGATTAGAGCTGTATGAGCCCCCAATAAAATGATTTTTGAGGGAAAAAATATTAGTAATGGAATCAAGAAATTCCACAGCCCCTTAAAACAAGCTGATAAAATTGTTTTAAATAGGCACACCATATAACAGCTAGAGGTCCTTATGCGTTTATCCATCTAAAAGAAAATATGGTCTGAAAAACCTGATATAGGATTGATAATATCATCTTATTGTCAGTTTGTCCCTGCAAAGTTGATGCCCAGCCCTGGTTAGAAAAAAGCCAGTGTTCTGGAATAGCAGTTTTCAAACAGCTGTGGAGTAGAGACTAGGGAGCTTCAAGACAAGAATCCATGGGGTCTAGAAAGAGTCTTGAAAGACATTCACTGTTACAAACCTTCTACATTTTGGAAATTCAGCTCTTCTATGCTAGTATTGAATCAATGGCTAACACCCCACCCCCATCACATTGCACCACCTATCCTCTTCCTGTTTCTCTGCCCCTTGCAACCTCCTCTCACTCCACAACCTGTTTGTCTTATTCATTCCTCCTCTGTCCTATTTAAATTCATGATGGAATCATCATGGTTCCTGTTTGGCCAAGACTGTATGACCGTCCACCTCAGCTGGTCATTTTGTTGAGGTGTCTGCTTAGTTCTAGGAATGGCCTGCATTGGTGGGTGTTGAGTTCAAACTGCAGCCACACTTTACAGCTGAGCCACTCCTCAAGCTGTCATCAGCAGGAATCTTTCTAGGAAGAGTATGTTAGGTTGGGTTCCCCAGGGAAGCAAACTATTCCCTGTACATGTTGTATACAGAAAGACCGTTCTACAAAGAAATGCCTTACACAGCTGTAGACAGACCCATGTCCATTTCAGTCCATGTCAGGGTTTACCTGACTCCTGGAAGGTGATGCACAGGAAGCAGGATGACAAAACAGAGACACAGGTGGTCTCAGGACAGTGGCACAGACTAGGTATGCAGAGGTCTGGAGACAGCCAAATGAATCTACCAACAGGCCACTGAAAGCTCCTGGGATTGGCAGATGATGAACCAGCAGTAGAAAAACTATTCTTTTTAATAGTCTCTGCTTTTTTTCAATTGAAGTTGTTCTCTAATTTTGTTCTTGTTTTTGTTGTTTCTTTTATTTTTCAATGTATGAAATCCAGCATAGGTAAATCTACAGAAAAAGTAACTGAACTAATGGTTCCTGGTGGGTTTGGCAGGGGAGGTTGTCGGAAAATAGAGATCTAATAACATGAGGACATTAAGGAAAAAATGCACTAAAATTTATTGTTAATGATTGTACAACTCTTCTGAATATGATTGTACTGTTGAGTTGTATAATTTGTGAGTTACATGACAATAAAACAGTTTAAGTAAAATAAATAAATAAATAAATAAATAAATAAATAAATGAAAGCTAGGAAGTGAAAGGGAGACTACTTTTAAAAATATAATCTCAAGGATTTTTTCACAAAGAGTAACCCAAAGGATTTACAAATGTAAATTTCCTATGTAGTGATTCTTTCTCAAATCTCAGAATATTTCATATGTACATTGCAATAGAAAGAGTACCAGAATAGAGCGAGTTGTTTAGATTTCAGTTATGATTCTGTTACGAGATTCCTTAAAACCCGGCCAATACAGCTGTCCTTTCTAAGTAAAAGTACTCTGATGACAAATAAAGGGATTACACTTCACTCCAGAGATATTTTCAGTCTGATTTTATTCCTTACAATCATACAGAATGTCATTTTAGCAATAGAATGAAATAAAGTTAGACCTATCTTAGAATAAGGCTCTCTCTCTCTCTCTTCTCTCTCTCTCTCTCTCTCTCTCTGTTTCTCTCACATAATCTTATAACTAAGCCTCCTTAAATGAGGTCAATATCTAGCTTCCACTGAATTACAAAAACACTGAAAGTCTGATGTCTACCCTGGTTGACTGAAACTTCAGTTATGTACCTTCAGACCATGGAGTCTCCTGACCAACCCTATCATTTTGTGGAATATTTACTTAATTTGCAGTGGAGAAAAGCAAATTTCTACCAGTTGAAGGTGTCCCTCAAAGCTCTTTACTGAATTGACTAGAGAGGCAGTAAAGAGGAAAGCACTACTAGGTCTTTAAAAATACATTATCAAAGAAGGTTCAAAATAGACTGCTTTTGATGTTGTGCATGTATGGATGGATACTGGGAAACTAGGGCACAATGAATCTTTTGATAAATCTGTAAGGGACTATAATACAATCATGAGTCATGGGAAATCTAATGCTTTATGGGAAAAAAAATCTGAGATTTAATGTTAGCCTGGCAAAAACTTGAGAATTTGAGCAAGACTCATATGCTGCTATGTGCTTCTGGTTCCTCATCTATAAATTTATAGACTTATCGGGCTGAACCCCGGTGGCGTAAATGGTTGAGTGCAGGACTGCGGCCTGTGGGCTTGGCGGTTCAAATCCAGTGGTGGCTCTCAGGAGCAGCACTGATTAGCGCCCACGACCACCAGAGGCAGTGATGCCCCCCCAAAAAGAAAAACACACAAAAATTTATAGACTTATCTAAACAGGGAATCTCATATTCAAATATTGTCTGCAACAAAACATTTTGGTATTATAATAACAACTATTTTGTATTTAGGGAACTAATATATATATATATATATATATATATATATATATATAATGTATAATCTTCCCAAAGACATATTAATTCAGTTATGTTACAACTATAGTTTATAAAAAAAAACAAAAAGCAAAACTAGAAATTATTAAATGTTATATAGACCTCTAAACTAAAACATCTTTAAAGGTCCTTTGATCACTGATGGTCTGTTTGGTAATACGTTAAAATCTCAATCCAAATTTAGGGAATGAATATCTAGATTTAGAGATTTAGGACCACAGTCTCAGTGAACATGAAGGTAAGTTGATATAACACACTCAACAAAGATAATGTTATCTGCATATATTGCTGAGCAGGAACTAGGGTATTAAAAGTTTATGCATCTATTGGCCTTGTTCCATCCATTTCAAAGAAGAATAAAATATCAGAGATTTTAGTAAAACTGAGTCTAAAGGACTCATGAATCTCATGAACCACAGACTTCACTCACCACTGCAATACCAGAAGAACTACACAGAGCCCTGTTTCCAATACCAATACCTCTGATCAGGAACACAATAGAAGGTCCCAGAGAGAAGGAGAAAAACAATATGAAAAAATGCAACATCACCTGCAAAAAATAACCCACACCACATTTATTAATCTGGCAGAGATTTGTGTAATCCCAAATATTGTTATCCTTTGACAACATTCAAGCCTAGAAATTAATTCACCCTTCAGAATCAGCTTTGAACCAAACAATAGACAGGAGCCAGAGCTAGGCAATCCCTCCCATAATCATACTGCAAGCACAGTTAACAAAGAACTGGACACTCTATCCATTCTCTATCACGAGAACTGGGAGACAAGTGATGGGTGCCTGAAATCACACAAACATCCACTCATTAATTAAATACAACAGCACCATAATGTCTCAGAGATAATATAAAATCTCAGTTCACAAGAAACCATAAGAACGTGGCAGAAAAAAGTGATCAAAATACAAAGGCAGAAATTTCTGAGAAAGAAATGGCATTGGAATTACCTGATGAGGAATTCAATGTTATTTGGACACTTTCAATGGACTGAGATAAAGATCAAGAGAGATCGGGGGAGAGCATGGAGGGTAGTGGGAGTGATGTGGAACCAATCACAATGTTATAAAGCCTATCCCCTGAGGGGGATGACTAACAGAACTGTGGGTGTAGCAAACACCATACAATACAAAATAACAATATCAATATATAACTGACCAAGGATTAAAGAGGGAGAGAAGGTGGGGGAGTGAGGAGAAAAAAGATGAGCTGATGTTAAGGGCTCAAGTGTAAGAAAATTTTTTGAAAATGATGATGGTAACATTTGCATAAGTGTGCTTGACATAATTGAAAAATGAATTGTTATAACATCCATAAAAGCCCCAATAAAATTATTATTATTAATAATTAAAAGATCAAGAAAGATGGAGACAAAAATCAAAGAAAAGTCAGAAATAAGCTTTAGAATAATTCAGGGAAACACTACAAGAACAACCTGATAAAATAAAATTTTAAAGAAGTAAACAGAAATAAAAATCGCAAGAAATCCTTAAATTTAAGTGAGATACTCTTAAGAGAAATTTGTTATGAAATTTCCAGGACAAATGGAGGGGAAATGACAGAGAAAAACTGTTCTATACTTGTAGGAAGAAAACATCTCTAGCATCATTAGAGTCATGATATACATTTAAGAAGCTGAATCCACCCCAAATAGGATAGAGTCAAAGAAAACCACTAAGATTATCATAATCAAACTATGGAAAACCAAAGAAAAGGAAAGAAGCCTGAGAGAAACTCGGGGGGGGGGTGTCGCGGGGCGCAGAAACTGTATGCTATTATGTTTTGAACCTTACCACTTTAGATTTTGTTTGTTAATGTTTTCTCTTGGATATTTCAACTGTAAAGCACAGTAGGTGTGGATACATAATGATAATAAGTGGTACAATGGGATATAGGGAATTCAGAGAATGGGGGTAAGAGATATGGGAGAAAGGGTATTTTGGGAGCAAATATGACTCTGAAATTAGGTCATTTGCATAAAATCAGTACCTAAAGGAATTTTCAAAAACCCCATTAACCTTGCAAGAAGTACCTAAATGATTTTTTTTAAGTTAATGGTCTTTTATTTGTGAAAAAAAAGAGAAGAAACTAGTATTTACAACTTGGAATGATCATGAAAGGTCATTTCTTGAAGAGCAATGTGATGGTTGTGCTAAAGTTCACAGTCATGGCCACCTATTCTGCCTGCTCCAAGCCATTGGTCAGAAAAAGATTTTGTGTTTTCTGTGATTTTTTCTTCAATCATTTTATTAGGGGCTCATACATCGTTTTTCACAATATATAACAGAGAGTCTAAAAGAGTTCCTTTGGTGAAGTCTTTTGATTTTGGAGTGGTTCAAACCTTGTCAGTTGATGCCATTTCTGATGCATGTTGAGTCTGATCTGGTTTTCAACATTTTCTGTACTTTGTTTTTGGTTTTTGTTCATATTGAAGATTATGTCATATATATTTTGTTATTGGAGGTGACTCTCTTGAATTTCTGCTATATGCTTTCTCTAGTTTTCAATAAAGGAAACCCAGTATTGATGAACTGATAGGGTTAGCAAGTCGAACAAGCGTTTCTAAGGGGTAAAAGAGGGTTGATATCAAGAAGTTAAAAAAGGAAGATAACATTTTCAAACTGACTATGGTACAATTTTGCAATACAGGATGATGTGATTAAACTAGGGAATGACATGATATCTATTTTAGCTCCCAATAAAATGGTTTTTTTGGGGGGTGGGGGGAGGTGGACTATTAAAACTACTAGTGTGGCAAATAGCTACCTCAGACTCATGTCAGTCTAGGCAGTACAGCATAGGCAAGCAGGGAGGAACTCATGATGCCAGAGTGTGTCACCACCCACATGGTGCAGGCATGTGTGAGGGACCATATTAGCAGGGCGGGGGAGGGGTCGTCTAAACAGGCTACTTCTCCTCCACCCCTTTCTCCACACCTCATCCAAACAAACACTGACTTCAAATATTTCTGTTTTCATTTAACCAACTGCAGCAATTTAGGCTAACATATTGAACTAATACCCATTTGAACAGACTTTTTGAAATTTTGCTTTGCTTTCCCCTTGCAGTTTTCATTTTTAAAACAAGTGCCTGGCTGCTCAATTGTCCAGCCACATCCTTGGGTAACTGGCTAGCCCAGGTAGTGGGTTAGTCATTACCAAACAGATTTTGGAGTCCTTTAAGTGCTTCCTTATCAGCAATGCTCTTACAAGTATTAGTCCTATAAAACTGATCTAAAACTTGATCTTTATGGGACAGAACAACCAACACGTAGCTTGTGTGTGTGTGTGTGTTTCTGTGTGTGTATGTGCTGTAGGTGAATAGATCATGCTTTTGATATCCTGTTTGGCTATGCAGAAACAAGTCAAATAAATTTTTTGCAAGAGGTAAATAAAATATTCAATTTGATTTTTCGGGGGGAGGGGGGGTGGAGAATTGGGAAAGACCTCAAAGCAGGACTTCATTTGTAAGGATTCTTCATAGATGACTTGTCTTTCAGCAATTTCTTCATCTGTCAGTGTTTCTCCTAAATTTCTCACGGCGTGATGCAGCTTGGCTGCACGGATGCAGTTATTGTCAGAATCGTCAAAGACACAGAACATTTCCCATATTTCCTCTCTGCTGTCTATGTCTTTCATTTTTCTAGACCTTCTATTACAAACTTCTGTGAAGTCAATGCTGCCATTGCCATTAAGGCCCATTGTATTGATCATATCCTGTAATTCAGTTAGATTGGGTTCTGACCCAGTAACCTCATGATAGTTCCAAGTTCCTTTGTGATGGTATCATTCCCATCTTCAGGGAACAGGGAGAAAACTGCCTTGAATGCAGCAATCTGTTCTGTGGTCAGCTGATAGTCCTGGGGCCAGCAGACAGATGAAGTGCAGGAGTAGCAAGAGGACTGCACCAGCACCCGGTGTGATGATGACCAAATATCTTTGTTGCTGCTGCAGGAGCAGAGGGTGCATTATGGGCTGTGTCCTCGCCTCCTGTGCTGAAGCCCACTGTGGATACAAAGCATTATGTCTGAGAAACTCCCAGCATTCTGGCCCCCAAAAGAATTCTTTGAACAGAGACAGCATTTGTAGAAAACCATCAGAAATTAGCATGTGACAACGTCATCCAGAAGTAATGCAGATATAACAGTATGCAAAGTAGAAAAAAGCCTATAGAACTGAAAATAGAGAATTAGAGATATCAGTTTGTAATGAGCCTTATTAAAAATGTAAAGAAGGAAGTATAATAACAGAAGTTCCAAATAAAAATGAAGTCAAGTAGATTCACATGTATTGACTAACAGTTGAAGGCAACATGTGTATATACTATCATATACACAGACAAGAAGGATTGTCTAAAAGCAGGTAGGTATGCAGGCTGAATGGATTTGTGATGAAAAGTACGAGTATACCCACACATATATGAGGGGGTATCAAAAGAATGGAATATTTTTCAAAGATATGTATTCAATTTTATTTTTTTACAGAACAGCCTTATCACCTTCAGAGACCTCTCTATTATACTTAACACATTTGTCAAATGTGTGATTCCATTCTCGAACACATTTTTCAAATTCATCTGTCTGGATGGCCAACAGCTCCTCCCTCATTTTTTCTTCACGCCTTATACATTGTCAAATTACTGTCTCTTCATGTCCCTCTTCATGCTCAGAAACAAAAAGCAGTTGCACAGAGAAAGATCAGGTGAGCAAGCTGCATGGGACAAACGCAAAAGAGGCATGCTGCCTTTTTGCCAGACACTGGCGCATTTAGAGGGCTGCATGAGCAGGTGCATTTTCTTGGTGGCATAACCAGTCCTGTCTGCCACAAGTCAGCACTTTGTGTGGCACAGTGCTAGCACTATCTTCTCTGAACCTCTGAGTAGAAAGCTTAGCTAATAGCCTGATCTGCTGGAACTAACTCCAAGTGCACTCCACGACAGCACTTTTTGTCAATTTGGGATGTTGATGGCTGTCCAGAATGAGTTTTGTCCTCAATAGACATTTTTCCTTTTTTGAATTAAAAAAAAAACCTCATAGAATTGAGTTTTCTTACCATAGTGCTGTCCTCATAAGCAGTGTCCAAGAGCACAGCAGTTTCTGTGCCATTTTTCCCTAGCAGAAAGCAAAATATCATAACTGCATGCTATCTTCTTAAATTGGTCACAACAAAAAGTAAGGCTTGAGTGAAAGTGCTTTTATGGAAAAATCCACGGTGACCAGAGAGTATCTTCTCAGATTTCGCCACTGGATGCACTAACTCAGAGTGTGTTGTTCCACACTCACCTAGTCAGAAAACTGTGTCCTCCAAAAGCATTTTGGGTGTTTTTGCAAGGTACCCCTCTAAATTTGAGAGAGAGGTTTATTCATGGCAATTAATTTTGGTGAAAATATGTCCTTATATCCTTAAGGGGATGAAGAGCTAGATCAGAGGTTCAAGACCACAGTCCTGGGGTGGTGGGGGGTGGCAATGTTCTACATCTTAGCTTGAAAAAAAAACAAAGTTTTGGTTCTTATAAAGTCATGAGCACCCATCTAAAATGCACCCATTAATCTTTTCTAGACTGGAGGGAAAAAAGCAATTAAAATGGAAGATACACAGAAATAATTAGTTCAGTGGACTAATGAATGATATGAACATCAATCATTACTGAGCTAGAAGAGCTAGGTGGCTCCTGGCTACCACTAACAATTGCTTTCTCGAGATAACACTAAGAGGTTCTGGATTAAGTCATAAAAAATGTCAACCATACATGAAAATCATAAGACCAGGCTTAATGGTCGGATTCAGTTTGGGGAAACACTCTAGTTATGCTCCTCATTGATCCTTTAGATCTGTAAATGAATGAACTCTCATAATTACATTTGCAGCCAAGTAGGAGACTGGTCTACACATGGAACAATAGCACTAGAGAGTTATGCACATCTTTGAATAATCAATAATTACAGAGGAAAATCAAAATCAAGTGCATTGCCATCGAGTTGATTCTACCTCATGATGACTGTACAAGACAAGTCAAAACTCCTGTGTTTTTCCAAGATTGTACCTCTTTATGGAAGTAGAAAGCCTCACCTGAGTCCCAGGGAGTGGTTTATTATCTCAAACTAACTTTGCCTTTAGCAGTCTGTAGCAGTCATATGCTTATGTTAATTTTTATGATTGAAATGTAGGGGTGGAGTCTAGTCTGTTAATCTGGAGATAGCCATTGAGTAGACAATGAGGCCTCGGTGTGGACATGGCTTTCTCCTGATACATCTGGGAAATCTCACGACAATTCCCTTGTGAAGATGAGAAGCTATCTTCCCCAGTTGGTGGAAGTTATTCTAGAAAGAGATGATGAATCACGGGCAAGACAAGATGGCAGTGTCTGAGAAGCTGGAGGAGCCGGCAGAGAGACCACATAGCTTTCCCCTGATGGAGCCAGACTTCGGAAGCTGGGTGACCTCATGGAGACCTCTGCCAGTGATGAGTTGTTCCTGCTATTGATGGTCCCTGAGCCTTGGAAGGGAGAAGCCTTGTGGAGATCCCTGCCAGCGCCGGGATTCTGCACCCACCAACCAGTTACTTTGTGAGTCAGAAGGAGACTTTATAGACTGATTTTGGGCATATGGGTTAATATCAGATTTATTACTTTGTCCTGGACTGGGTTGGGATGCCTTCTTAGTGTCACACTCCTTTTGTTTTTAAACTCTTTCCTTATATCCACATGTGTGTTTTCCCATAGTCTTAGGTGACTGACCCCTGTGAAAGGGTGGTGAGACCCCCAAAGAGGTCATGACCTATGTACAGGTTGAGAATCACTGGTTTAGACTAAGAACAAGGATAGAATTTGGTGCTTTATCATGCTGTTATATGGCAGATTTCAGACCTATGGGACCCAGAGGTAAATCACCAAACTTATTAAAAGTCCACACGCAATGATTTAGAAGATTTAGATAATGTTTCCCCAACTTTTTCTTCTATTTCTTGAACTATATTACACTCAAAGTTCTAGATATTCTGTTGTCTTTTATTACAGTTTTAAGAACTGTGTCAATATGTTCTGAAACTATCAAGTTTAATTTTGTTTACCAATTATTTTTTGACCAATTATTTAACACTTAATTAATGCCTATGACTCTTATTAGTTTCCTTATCATGACTATTTTCTATTCATTCAGAGCCACCTCCATTTCTGCCTACCCAAAAATTATATATGGAGCAAGGTAAACCATTATGAAAGCCATCTCTTTATGTTAGTTTATATCTGTGAATATAATTTCCCATTAATTTTTTTTAAATTTCATCAATACGCTTTATTGTCCAATTCATCAGAACACTATGATTGACACAAGTGGTAGCTTCCATTAGTTGAATAAAGAAACATTTTTCTTAGAAAAATATTATATTGAAATCTTTACAATGTAGCTTATTTCTCCTTGGATAATTCATTATCTGGAAAACCACTTAGACTGCTTTTTATTGGTCATTATGTTCCTTCTCAATTGAATATAGCATTGAGTTGTAGTTAATTATATAGCACTTCTAGTCTCAATTCCTTATCCAATTTTGGAACATGTCTATTATATGAATGGACAAGATTTGTGTGGGATTAAGACCTGACTTTAGTACAAAGTGTGAATCAAGTCACCTTTTCTTTCCTGGAGGTGTCATCAAGACTACCTTAATACATGGTGTGAACCAAATCACATCCTTTTTCTTGGTGGCATATTTAAGATATGTGTATGACTTAAGATGCCATCCTTTTTTTTCCTTGGATGGAGTAGGTTGATATATTGATACCACTGTACAATTCTAAACCACATCACATCACCAGAATATTTATGCCTCTATTTTCTTACTGATCTTTGATGGAAGCAAGAATACCCGCTGTTATTTTTTGGACATTCTTGGTTGGTGGTCGTAGATCCTGCATTTGACTTGCCACTGCTTTACATTTGATTTTGGGACTGAACAGCATCCATCGCCACGAGGCATTTTCTGAAAGCTTAAAGTTTCTGTGGAATATTGTAATAAACTTCTGAGCCCAAGGATGTGAGGGAGGGATGGGGGGAAATGGAGCAGAATAGCACTTTGGAAAAGTTGGATATTTGGGATATCTTTACTTTCCAACTCCTTGGAACTAGTCTGGTATTATTTCTTATAATATAAATGTTATCACACACATAATTCAGTCTAAATATTTGGAAGAAATATTTAAATATTTAATCTAAATTAAGTTAATACTAATACAAAAATGCGCAGTCTATTATTATTATTATTATTATCTATTATTATTATTATTATTATTATTATTATTTTATTCTGTTACTTATTGTACAGTACATTGTGGGGGTTTCTTGCAGTTGTTATCATTGTTTTATTTGCTTAAGTTGCTCCATTTTAGGAGACCTTTCTTGTACATATTGCTACCTCTACAGGTCTATCTAGACAAGATAGACTGGACAAAGAGGTTGGAGGTGAAAATGACAAGTCTGATGGCTCTAGGGTAGGGGACATTGAAGAGGGGGAGGAGGGGGAAAGGCGGTGATGTTGACCAGCCC